>JAQQSY010006154.1:0-11212 GCA_028646535.1 Procyon lotor | reverse complement strand
CAGGCGCCCCTTGAATAAAGTCTTTACTCTGTGATTTTAAGATCAACTTTATTTTTATTATTATTTTTTTTAAAGATTTTATTTATTTATTTGACAGAGACAGAGATCACAAGCAGGCAGAGAGGTAGGCAGAGAGAGAGGGGGAAGCAGGCTCCCTGCCGAGCAGAGAGCCCGACGCGGGGCTTGATCCCAGGTCCCTGAGATCATGATCTGAGCCGAAGGAAGAGGCTTAACCCACTGAGCCACCCGGGTGCCCCTTTTATTATTATTTTTTAAGATTTTATTTATTTATCTGACACAGAGAGCAGTGAGGAGCAGCAGAGGGAGAGGGAGAAGCAGGCTCCCCTCGGAGCAGGGAGCCTGGAGCCTGATGCAGGGCTCAATCCCAGGGCCCTAGGATCATGACTTAAGCTGAAGGTAGAAGTGTAACCAACTGAGCCACTCAAGTACCCCTTAAGATCAACTTTAAAAACCAATTTTCATTTTTAGTTTCAAGATTTGGAAATGGCTAAGAGCTGATGTGTCTTCTGTATCTGTACATCACTTAAAAAGCCCTCCGTTCACTTCAATTTTTCCTTTCTCTCTTTTTGAAGTTGTGTTGTTACAGTCTTCCCCTTCATCAGGAGGATAGCTTTTAAAAGAACATATTAGTTTTATGATCACACAAACGTGCCCACAAAACACATATGTGTTCCTTGCAGGAAATATAGAAAAATGCATCACTACTTTTATTTTTTTTTTTATTTTTTTTATTATTTTATTTTTTTTATTTTTTTATTTTTTTTATTTTTTTTTAGCATCACTACTTTTAAAAACTGGAAGCATTACCTGGTTTAATTGCATAGACGTCAAAATTTTTTATTCCTTCTTCTCTTAAGATATTTTCATCAACAATAAAGTTTCCAGTAAAACTCTTTGGCTTTTTAAAAATTGAATAGGCAGCATCTGCAATGATATCAACTTTTCTACACTGGCTTTCAATACCAGATCCTCCCAGCATATCCATAGCAGCGGTGTGGATGGCTGCGGAGAGAACACACACACACAACTCCAAATGAAACAAGACTGTGGAAGGAACAAACAAGACAGCTGACCTTTTTATTTCACAGGTGATGAAAACAAGAACCAGAGAACTTCAGGGATTTGGCAAATGTTCTGCTGACATAACTGGGTAGAACACACATTCCTTACTCTACACAACACTGCCTCATAAAAGAGAACTCCTTTGTGAGACTCACAGCAAAATTCAATTAGATTTCTGATTTAGAACGCTCAAGAATTTGCATACGATTCTTCAAAGAAAACCAGAAAGATGTAACAGAAAAAGCATTGAGCGGTAAGTAAGGTGAGTGGGATTTTTATGCCAACTATGTTGCTTTTTGGCAAGTTGCTTAACCTCCATGGGCCTCGGTTTCCTGTCTCTAAATATGAAGCTCATTCCCTAAATTTACTATCTCACCCCTCTATTAGAATATAGGGGCAGGGGTGCCTGGCTCAGTGGGTTAAAGCCTCTGCTTTCGGCTCAGGTCATGATCTCAGGGTCCTGGGATCAAGCCCTGCATCAGGCTCTGCTCAGCAGGGAGCCTGCTTCCCCCTCTCTCTGCCTACTTGTGATCTCTCTCCTTTCTCTCCGTCTCTGTCAGATAAATAAATAAAATCTTTAAAAAAAAAAATATAGGGGCAGAGGGAGAAGGAGAAGCAGACTCCCCACTGAGCAGGGAGCCCCATGGAGGGCTTGATCCCAATACCCCAGGATCATGACCTGAGCCAAAGGCAGATGCTTCACCAACTGAGCCACCCAGGCGCCCTTGTTTAAGGTGCGTGTGATTTTTAAATTCTTTGTTTTTTTATGAAGTAATCTGAAACTCTACCATTCATAGTACACTATTAATTTTCAAAACTGTGAACAGTAACTTATCTCAATTTACTTACATATATTTTAGCTTATATTTCAAACAATGAAAGTCAACTTGTTTAAATGTACTTTAGGTTTCAGTCTCTAGTAATTTTTTGTAAAAGATTTATTTATTTATTTATTTGACAGAGAGAGAGAGAGAGAGAGATCACAAGTAAGCAGAGAGAGGGGGAAGCAGGCTCCTCGCTGAGCAGAGAACAATTTGGGGCTCAACCCCAGGACCCTGAGATCATAACCCGAGCCAAACGCAGAGGCTTTAACCCACTGAGCCACCCAGGTACCCCTCAGTCTCTAGTAATTTAAAGTTCTCTCCATACCACTATTAATCATTTTAAATCATTACATATTGGAATAATTTACATAATTCAGTCCACAAGATGAAAACTTTGTAGCTTTTAAGAGCCACTGACCCCTTTTCATTTATTCAACATATAGTGATTGAGTACTTACTATAAGTCAGGCATGATTATAAGGATTGGGGACTAATGAGTTGATAAAACAGATACAAGCTCCTACCTTCATGGTGATAACATTCTAGCATACATCCTTACTTCAAAGGCAGCACAATTAACTTGGGGAATTTCCTAAAAGCACTGAGTTATAAACTCATAACTATAAACAATAGTTATAAGGTAGGGATATATTTTATAACTAAAACTCTGGTTTTGGGGTGCCTCGGTGGCTCAGGGGGTTAAAGCCTCTGCCTTCTGCTCAGGTCATGATCTCAGGGTCCTGGGATTGAGCCCCGCATCAGCCTCTCTGCTCAGCAGGGAGCCTGCTTCCCCCTCTCTCTGCCTGCCTCTCTGCCTACTTGTGATCTCTTTCTCTGTCAAATAAATAAATAAAAATTAAAAAAAAATAACAACTCTGGTTTTGCTCTTGATGTGATACCTTATTAATAAAAACTGGCAGCTGGGCACCTGGGTGGCTCAGTTGGTTGAGCAACTGCCTTCAGCTCAGGTCATGATCTTGGAGTCCAGGGATTGAGTCCCACAGTGGGCTCTCTACTCAGCAGGGGGTCTCCTTCTCCCTCTGACCTTCACCGTCACACGCTTGCTCTCTCTCATTCTCTCCCTCTCTAATATGTAAATAAAATCTTTTAAAAATTAGTTAATTAAAGACCCTAGATGTCCATCAACAGATGAATGGATAAAGAAGATGTGGTATATATATACAATGGAATACCATGCAGCCATCAAGAGAAATGAAATCTGGCCATTTGCAACGACGTGGATGGAACTGGAGGGTATTATGCTAAGCGAAATAAGTCAGTCAGAGAAAGACAAGAATCACATGATCTCTCTGATATGAAGAATTTGAGAGGCAAGGCGGGAGTTTGGGGGGGTGGGGGAGAGAAATGAAACAGGAAGGGATGGGGAGGGAGACAAACCATAAGAGATTCCTAGACTCACGAAATGAACTAAGGGTGGCTGGGAGGTGGCGGGGGGGGAGGGGGGGTAGGGATAGGGTGGCTGGGTTGTGGACATTGGGGAGGGTATGTGCTGTTAAGTGCTGTGAAATGTGTAAGCCCGACGATTCACAGACATGTACCCTGGGGCAAATAATACATTATATGTTAATAAAAATTTTTTAAAAATAATTAATTAGTTAAAATTAAAAATGGCAGCTAATATTTATCAAGTGCATCCTATGCTGGAAATGCTGCTACATACTTTAAGTTATCTGAATTAATTCTATGAGGTAGGTACTGCTATTATTCCCTTTTTATGGAAGAGAGCACTCATGCACAAAGGGGTTAAGTAACTTGTCCAAAGTTACTGGAGCTAGCATTCAAACACAGTTTGACTTCAGAGCCAGGATCTTAACCTCCATGAAACTAAAGGACCATATTTTGCTAACCAACATTCTTAGAGTTCAGTTATCTCACTCCCATAAACTGTAGAATTTTTCTTTTTCTTTTTGAGAAGGAGAGAGCGTGCGTGCACAGAAGCAGGGGGGAGGAGCCAAGGGAGAGGCAGAGAGAATCCCAAGCAAGCTCCATGCCCAGTGCAGAGCCCAACATGGCGCCTGATCTCAAGACCCTGAGATCATGACCCAAGCTGAAATCAAGAGTTGGACACTTAACGAACTGAGCAACCCAGGCACCCCAACTGTAGAATTTTTCTAAAGATATTTCATTATAGCAACGCCTGGCTGGCTCAGTCAGGAAGGCATGCGACTCTTGATCTCCAGGTCATGATTTCGAACCCCACCTTGGATGTAGAGATTGCTCAAAATAAACTTTTTTAAAAATTTCAATACACCTTAAAACTATATGCATATGTATACACTCTAGTCTCATTAAAGACTCTATGAATGGTATAATAATTCTTAGAAACTCTAATTTAATAATATGTCATGGATATACATGTGTCGTACATGTTCATATGTATAGACACATTTACACCACCTAAGTAAGAACAATGAATGATTTCCCCAAACAACTTATGTTTACTTCAGTAATCTTTCTACAGACGATACAAAGGCGGCACAGATGTTCAAAATCAGGAATTAAACCAGAGTTACTTTCAACAAAAGTTTTGCAATGTCATAGGTTGTAAAACTGACAACAAAGGAAGCTGGTTCACAATAGGATACATCAAATGAAAATTCACGGATGATTTCTGAAGAAGAAAATAAGCCAACATTTTAATGAAACCTGATATGCCTTGGATCACAAGAATCCTAAAGGTGACCCTAAAACTTAAGCATTATTAAGGAATAATTAGAGAAGTATCTAATAGCTTCTAACTCATTCTCCCAATTGCAGGCTGCACAAAACACACAGTAAGAAGAGCCTTAAAATCAACCTAAGAGGGGAGCCTGGGTGGCTCAGTTGGTTAAGCATCTGTCTTCAATTCAGGTCATGATTTCAGGATCCTGGGATGGAGCCCTCTATGCCTGGCTCCCTGCTCAGCAGGGAATCTGTTTCTCCCTCCTTCCTCTGCGCCACCCCCACAATGCCCTCTCTTCTCAAATAAATAAAATCTTAAAAAAAAAAAATCAACCAAAGATGTCTTTTCACATAAACGTATAGAGTACATATCAGACTTAAAACATCAGCATTGCCTTTGACTCCACCTCCTCTGGAAAGAAAGTTGGTCTCACCTCTTTAATACCTGTTAGCCCCCAAACACACACACATTCTTGTGTGCTCACTGAACCAAAGATACATTGTTATAAAGTATACTGCTAAGAAAAAAGAACACTTGCCAAATTAAACTATGGTACGTCATCAATAGTAAGAGCATCCTGATATCAAAGATGTAAAAATGTGAAAACATGGGCATCTCAGAATCAATGAAATATATATAAACTGTTATCTAAACAAGTTGGTAAGCAAGTCCCTTAAAACTAGGGAAACTAGTTTTGGTTTCTAGCACCAGCTATTACCTTATTACCCTGACCTCCCCGGTTAGCTGAATTCCCACCTCTATTTACAGTGTGGTAAAGGTGACAGAGGGCCGCAGCTGTTTTGTGATACTTGTGTTATTATCTTCCTCTATGCTGCCCGTACCACAATCAGCAGCTGGATTCCCAGGCTCCTCAACCCAGCCCGTGTGAGCTGGGTCCCAAAGTGGACTTCCCTCTTGTACCACACTCATTCTGAACACTCAAGAGGTAAGAGACAGCAGACATCCTGAAGAGCAGCCCACCTCCTTCCTCCCCTCCTCATCCTCCATTTTGGAAGAAATTATGAAGTCAGTCTTGTAAAAAGAAAAACTTATACTTCAAAAGCTGACCTAGCTGAGGCTTGAGATCCTCGTGTTAAACTACTAAGGCCTGTTCTCTGACCCCTTCTGTGGACGTGCTGCATTCAATGGGGTGAAAAGTTCAAAATCCAGAAGGGAAAATGCAGCCAGTGTACAGAAGGAACACTGAACCAGAGAGGACAAAGAGTGGACCAGGACATTGTTCTGATTGTGGTTAATATAGGTTACACTATGTCCATTCCATTAAGTGCAATAAATCTCCTTTTCCTTGAAGGGAATAATGTTAGAAGATTACTTCTGGTTCTGTCAAGCATAAAGAGCTGCTCTATACAGTCTAGGAAGAGAAAACATGTTTTTTTAAATAGAAGCCTCATAAGCAGCCAAGAGCCTAGACACCCTCTCAAATCCATTTTGCCTTAGTCATGAATAATGCAATATCCTAGCTAGCTCTCCTGCCTCTTCTCTCCATGATCTCACAAGTCATCCTACATTCAGACGCCAAATTAAACTTATTAAACCTCATCAGCAACCCTATCACTCCACTGCTCCTTATTTTCCCTCTGCTCTCCTGCGTCTAAAATTCTGAAGTGGCTCTGTACTGAATACAGGTTAAAATTCAAGCTCCTACTAAACTTGGCAGTCAAGATCTGGGGCTTAGTCATCCACCTCCCCACAACAACTTCACACCTACCCAACATTCCAGACAATTGCTCAAGTTCAGTGGGCAATAAAAAGCCCACAGTCTATCATTTATACACCATTATCAAATTCCTTGACAGTTCCACCAAACTTACGGTATTTTTCCTGTATCACAGCCTTTGTTGTTCCCTCTGCCAGAATGCCTTGTCCAATTCTTCTTGCTAATTCCAAAATCCCCTTGTGGTCCTTATTTGAATTGTTTACTTTTATTAGAAAGTCTCCTTTCCTGACCTCTAACCAGAACTACACAGTCCTTCTGCTCTCTTTCAAAAGGATGTTGTACATAATTCATCATGTCATGTATTACGAGGAAGAGGACTGTAAATTCAGTTTACTGTGCCATCAAGTCTAGGCCCCAAATAATACCAATGGTTCCAAGATGTCTAGTAAAACTTCTAAAATGAACATCTCAAAGCTACAGCAAAGATGTTGGAAGTGCACTGATTTCTCTTGTCAATCCTGGCAGTGTCCTCCACATTCACTGTCATGTAATGTTCTGTTCAGAATGTCTACTTTGAAGCTAGGCAGAAGGTAATCATACTGTAATTCATTAATTCATCAAATATTTACTGAATGTCTACAAGGACTACAATAAAATGAACAAAGCAGATACTGTCTCTACCTTTAAGAAACGTTCATTCTAGCAAGAAAGACATTAACCAAGTTATAAAATCAATAGTTTTGGGTTTTTTTTATTTTATTTATTTATTTATTTATTTATTTATTTATTTATTTATTTATTTATTTAACGGAGAGAGAGAGAGATCACAAGTAGGCAGAGAGAGAGAGAGGGAAGCAGGCTCCCCGCCAAGCAGAGAGCCCGATGGGGGGCTCAATCCCAGGACCCTGAGATCATGACCCGAGCTGAAGGCAGAGGCTTTAACCCACTAAGCCACCCAGGCGCCCCAAAATCAATAGTTTAATTACAAATGTTGTAAGTAATGTGAAGGAGATGTAGAGACTACTAAATCCAGGGGTCAGTCCCCATTTTATAAGAACTACCAGGAACATCTGACACAATGAATCACTCCCCTTCTTCCTTGAAACATGTTCTTCAAGTGGCTTTCAGGATATGATACTCTAATCTTCTTCCTACCTTACTCTCCTATATAGTTCTTCTTTTCCCTCCAAATTGGGTCTTCTTCTTCTTTCCAATCTCTGAATGTCCCAATGGCCAATGGTCCTTTCTCTTCTTATATACCATTTACATGTTGATAACACACAAATTTCTATCTCCAACCTGGACCTCTCTCCTGACACCCACACTTGTAAATCCAACTGTCTACTGACCATCTCTACTTGGATGCACAAACACAATGTCCCCAAATGAATTCCTAACCTTGCTCCCTAACCTGCCCACTCTGCAGCTTTCCCTGTTTATCGGTTCCACCTTCAAAATACAGCGGCATATGACCACTCTCCACTGCTTTTACTGCTATCACTCCAGTCACAGCTACCAAGATGTACTGTCTAGGTAACTGCACAGTCTCCAACCTGGTCTGTTTCCTGTTTCCCCCTTAGACCCTCAAGAATTTATTTTTTTTCCTGCAGACAGGTTGCTACCGCGAGCACAGGGAACAAGGTCCAGTGCAGAGAACCTCTCCTCCTGGGGAAATGGGCGTGGCCGCAAAGGAGGGCGCCCCCTCACCCGTGCGTTCCTGGGGAACCTGGTGCTGAATCATTCTTCTGAGTCGGGGTTTCAAACACAGAAAAGCAGCGCCCCCACCGGATCTACTGAAAGTCAGCCCTCCACACAATGGTTTAAAAAAAACCCAAAAAACAAAAATTAATTTTTTTTTAAGTAGGCGCCGCACCCAAGGTGGGGCTTGAACTCATGGCACCTGGGATTAAATTAAGAGTCCTGTGCTCTACTGAGTTAGCCAGGCACCCACCCCCAACCCCAACCAAAGAATCTATTCTTAAGAGCATCCAGACAGATCCTTTAACTAATTCAAGTACCATCATGTCCCTCCTCTGCTGAAAACCCCTGCCAAAAGGCTGCCTGGGTGACTCCGTTGGTTAAGTAGCCAATTCTTGATTTTGGCTCAGGTCTTGATCTCAGGGTTGTGAGATCCAGCCCCACATTGGCTCCGTGCTGGGCGTGGAAACTTCTTGAGATTCTCTCTCTCCCTCTCTCTCTGTTCCTCCCTGCTGCTTGCTCATGTGTTCTCTCTCTCAAATAAATCTTAAAAAAATAAAATAAAATTGTAATCTACCCTTACAGTACCTAAGATTCTCAATCCCCTTACTTTGTTCTATTTTTTCTATAGCATTATCACCTTCTAGATACTTTACTATTCATTATGTTAACTGTCTATGGTATCTCTCCCAATTAAACTGTAAGTTCCAAAAGGACAGGGCTTGTCTGTTTTGTTCTCTGATGTATCTTAAACTACTAGAGCAGAACTTGGCACATAAAAGGTGTCCGATAATTATCTATTTTATGAATAATCTAGAATTCTTAGAGTCAGACTAGGCTTTTTCTAACTTTGTTACCCCAGGATCCCAAAGACCTAAAGGTTAGGGGAGTGGAGGTGAGGGAAGGACAAAATGCCGATGATGATAACCACCCTAAAGAGTAAACTCTAAGGGTAAGATCTGCATCACATTCACCTTAGTACCCCTTAATGCCTTGTACACAGGTAGACATTTAATAAATTATCTATGGACGCATAATGAATAAATAGCACAGAGAACTGTGCCTGGCATATAAAAATGTTCAGAAAATGAATGAATAGAAAATGACAAGTAACATAATCGAGATACAAAAACGGGAAAATACTATGTTAAGGCTTCGTTATTTGGGAGAGGTCCCTTTCAAACTAACTTCCTAACTTTCACTATCTACCAACAGCAGCAATGATTGAAGTGGGAGGGAGGAGGTTGAGAACAGATGAGAGAAGGAAAGAAAGTTGAAGAAGAAAGATACAGTAAACCATAAACTTTTAAAGTTTTTAACTGTGATCCATAATCAGTGACACTTTTTGCTGACACAACTAAGAATACATAATACCTACCTATATACACACACTCACAAATACATATATATTCCTTTATATAAGAAACAATATTGACAATCTGCAACACCCTCTAATATTTTCTATCTTATGCCACTAGAAGTAAAACACCAAAATTCTGGCTTCTACCTTCTAACTCAATTTCACAATCCGCAAAATTGATTTCATGACCCACCAATGAGTCTTGACATGCAGTTTGAAAAACACAACAGAAGCACTTTTTCACTTTCACCTTTTGCCCCACTGCAAAGAATATCATTCTCCAGAAAATCTTAAAAGAACCATGTCTGCTACAGAAACATAAGGGAAAATAAAAAAGCAATAAAACATGGTTTCAATCCCATGTGGCCCAGGGAAGAAAGGCATCTCGGTCAAATAGCAGAAGAAAGGAATTTTTTTTTTTTTTTTGAAGAAAGGAATTTTTAAAAATCCTTGGAGCCCTTAGAAGAAAGGTGGTGACTACAGAGATGGTTGCAACAGCTAAATTCTCCTGAAAGTCACATTAGTAACATGCCCCCGTGTTCCATACATTCTCACCCATGGCCTCCTGTTTCTCCCACATGGATACCATAGGTCATTGGCCCTTTCACTTCTGCTTGGAGGAGATAAAATCCCTTCACCCAGGAGACAGTAGATGAGAACAAAGATAAAAAGATAACCCTCAAATGTCCCTAAACTAGAACTCTGGGTTAGTTTCACATTGTTGTATGTAGCAATTCAGTTCAAGAGTACCCCTAGAGCTGTAATACTTTGCAAAAATGCTGGATTGAATGTGTTTTCATGACCAATTCTTACCAACCTCATCATCCATTAGGTGAAAAAGCTAAAGGAGTATCCATAGTGCCCTGCACAATGTCTTCACATAATAACTGTCCAATAGATATTTGTCGAGCAATAAATAAATAAAATAATTTCAGAAGGAAGAAGAATAGGAATAAACAACATAATGGTCCTTAGACAATAAAGAAACATGTTAAAAGACACAATGGGGAGAAATCAGGAAAATTCAGAATGTTGGAAACTCTACAAATGACCTGGTTTTTCAAGAAATCAGCGGCAAGGAAAAAAAAAATTACAAGTGTTAATGACTATAAATGAAAAACATATCACACAAATACAATGTGTCAAACTTTTTTATATCCTGATTTAAATAAATCAACCACAGGAAAAGTATTTGAGACACATGGATAGAGCTGGAGAGTACGATGCTAAGCAAAATAAGTCAGTCAGAGAAAGACAAATACCATATAATCTCAATCATATGTGGAATCTAAGAAACAAAACAAATGAACAAAAGAAAAAAAAAGAGAGACAAACCAAGAAACAGTCTTTATTTGACAGAGTGAGAGTAAGGGCACAAACAAGGAAATCGACAGAGGGAGAAGGAGAAGCAGGCTCCCTGCTGATTTTGATCCAAGAACCCTGAGATCATGACCCAAGCCAAAGGCAAACGCTTAACCGACTGAGCCAACCAGGTGCCCAAGAAGCAGACTCTTAAGTATAGAGAACAAACTGACAGTTACTAAAGGGGAGGTGGTTGGAGGGATGGGTGACATCAGTGAAAGGCATTAAGTGTACACTTATCATGATGAACACTAGTTAAATGTAGAGAATTGTTTAGTCACTGTATTGTACATCTGAAATTAATATAGCAATGAATGTTAACTATACTGGAATTAAAATTTAAAAATTTAAAAGGTAGGTAGTTGTTTATAACTTTAATATCCAGAAGCACTTCTAGACCTTAGCACCAAACAGAAAATATAATTTTAAAAAAACTACCACCTAGGGGTGCCTGGGTGGCTCAGAGGGTTAAAGCCTCTGCCTTCGGCTCAGGTCATGATCTCAGGGTCCTGGGATCGAGCCCC
>JAQQSY010006153.1:0-11212 GCA_028646535.1 Procyon lotor | reverse complement strand
GATTTTCAGACTGGCTTAATGACTGTCTCCCAAATCAAGAATCACTCCTTAAAGTTAATATGAAGATTTTTATAAAAATCATGTTGCATTTTTGCAACCATAGTCCCAAAGCGTCTCTTGATTAAGCCAATCGTCTTCTCTGACCAGTCAGCCAAAAATTTCTGCTTCATTGTCTCAAACAGGCAGTAAGGTCTGAAAATCAAGCTTCGATGACTGACAAACTTGGATGTGGACATGAGAACCTGAAGTCAGATAACCCCACCCACTTGATTCATCTACAACTTTGTTCCCTCCTACGGTCTATGGAGTTCCACTGCCGTGTCTATAGTTTCTTTCTCGTGTAGAGTTCAAACTCCTTCCCTTCATGTCCATGTTTACATCACTGTCTGGAATTTTCTTTTATTTGACATGGGAGGAAACGACTATTTTTTTAAACCCTCGAAGTTCAATGGCTCACAGCCCATGCTGCAAAGCCAGCCAATTTCTGTGCGTGTTTAAAGTTCACAGATTTTCCATTCTTAATACAGATTTACAAAAGGAAATTTCACCAACGGTAAATAGCATCATTTATCAAGTTTATTGCTCCGGCAAGTCTGATTTCAGAAGTTACCTGGCTGAATGACTGCTACGTGGCTCCGGTCTTCTGGCAAAAATTCATTTTTAAAATTTTGGCACGAAGGGGAGGTGTAAGAAATGGTACACGTGAAATATGGAGAGTGCTTGGTCTATCAATTGTATCTCATTAAAAGGGTTTTTAAAAAATAAAGTAAATAGGGGCACCTGGGTGGCTCAGTTGGTTAAGTGTCTGCCTTCAGCTCAGGTCATGATGCCAAGGTCCTGGGATCAAGTCCCGCATTGGGCTCCTTGCTCAGCAGGGAGCCTGCTTCTTCCCCCTGCTTGTGCTCTTTCTCTCTCTCTTGGACAAATAAATAAGTAAAATCTTCTTAAAACATAAAACAAGTAAATAAAAAGCTAAGGGCCGGGGGTGGGGGGGTGAGCGCAAGATATCCCAATCAGCACCCAATGACTTTGCAAATTTATTTAGGCTGTGAAACACAGACCAATCCTTTGTTTTCTTTCCCAAGTCAGTTCTCCTCCGCCTTTAATTATAAAGCACATACTGCAAATCACATATTCAGTCACCCTACAAATTAACCAGAGTCCTTACAAAAACTAGAAATCAGTTCATATTTCATGCACCCAGAGAAGGTTCAATTAATCACAGAAACAAAAGAATTTTTAATGTGCCTGCCTCATCACTGCCACCAACACCTGCTTACTCCTCGTACCCGGAGTGCCCTTTGCAGATGCAAGTTGTGTTCTAGAATTGACCTCAGCTTAAAATATATGTTATTTTAAAAACAGGTAATCAGCCCAGTATGTGTGCTTTGTGTGTGCTTTATCTGAGGTGACAGAAGTAATATTTATTGGTGGTCAGTCCCTTGACAATGAAGAAAACATGTACTTATCCCTGATGTAGGCAATTTCAATATATTTCACTTCCCTTGTCATCCCCTTGAAAAATGAAACTTTATCAACCCTTATGGTTTTTATCAATATTTCCCTTCTGGGGGTGCCTTCATCATCCCAGGGACGATGCCCAGGTTCATGACTTGATCTCGTGAGTTGTAGCCAAAGGGATCCCCAAGGATAACTGGGTACTGGCATCTGACTATTCTTTTCCATTTCAAAACCAAAATGCGTAACTGTAGCAGAGCATAAATGCTCATCGTTCTGAGACAGATGTGCATAGCTTTCTAGAAAATGGGCAGAAATGTACTAATCAGTCCCCCAGATGCTGGCCTGAGATCAGGTACCGGATTGGCACCGCCCATGCCTGGGGAGCCGAGGACTTCCCTGCCCATCCCAACCCCAGCCGCTGCCTTGCCACAAAGACCCCGCTTCTGTCATTGTGGGTAGGGCTCCAGGTTCAAGACTTTTGGAATACTTCTCTGTGTCACTGACAGGCAACAAGTCTTGGGGTCAGTCGAACTAAGGGAACTTTGAGAGCGTTTGAAATCCTCTGAGTCTCTAGATTTTCGTTTTAAGGATTCACGGTTGCTTACAAAAGAGATCACAGGAATACGTGCATTCCGACGTAGGGCTGGAAGGAAACCACCACCCGCTCCCCCTCCTTCGTGCACAGAGGCAGTGCCCTGGGATACGGGGTGGGATCGTGGCTGCTGGATATACTGTGTGGGACTCTGTCTCTTCCTTGCCTGCACAGCTCTCGCCTGTCCTTTGGGAGCAAAAAGGTTGCAAACTCCATTTCCCACGCTTCCCTATCGGCGGGGCTCCAGCGAGATTCCATTGGGGTCAGGGTGTTATCCACCATTTCGAGAGACGAGAAAGAAAAACCAGCAGCCTTATTTCTGCAGTAGCAGCTCCCGGCAGGAGTGTGGACATGGGTAGACAGGTGACCCCAGTGTTTGCCAGCAAACTCTAGGAGCCCATAATACCCACATCCTTGGGTGGTGACCTTCCTGTGATTTCCTGAAAGCAACCTTCTTCATCTATATCTCTCCACACTCCCCACACTTAAAACGGCTGTGTAAGCCCATCAGCCTCTGTATTAAATCTCTCCCTCCCTGCATCGGAAGTGGCTGCTGTTTCCTGGACATGGCCGGATCGGTCATGGTTATACCCATTAACCTGCAGATTCTTAGAGCTGAAGATATTCATCCAGGAATTTGCTCTCTGTGCCCAGGAGCGTTACAGTAAAGCAGACAGAATCCGTGAGTAAAAACTCACAGATCCCAGAGCTCCAGTGGGAGACTGCACGTGAATCAACTCACTGAAAACTCAAGGGCTCCCTAGCGTGGGCCCCAAGAGCAAAGGTGGCAAATTTCTGACGCAGGGGGCGGGATGCTTTCCATATGCGTTAAGTCCTGGGGAATTGGCTCACTCCATCCTGGTGCGAAGTGAACTCCGGCACGATGCCTCATCTCTAACGTGGTGCCTTTCAGAGTTTTTCTCTCCTATGGAATCCAGGGCAGCTTTAAGGAAAGGGGTGACTCCAAGACTAGTGGAAACGTGAGCATCTCCAAATACTACATTCTTCAAGGGCTTGGGGAGAGATTTATTCTGGCACGAGTTGACTTTAGAAGTGTTAGAGGACGATGGGTGTAAATATATGGATTTTTCCACCTTTCTTTGGTCAGAGGTAATTTCAGAAAGCAACCCCGAGTTTCAAAAGATGGCAGAGAACTGAGATCACTGAGACCCACATGTTTCATAAAACTTTCTGTGATGAGAGGGGTGTTCTTTACGTGTCGTCCTGTAGGGTAGTTCCTGATTACATATGACCACTGAGCACATCGACACGTGGCTGGGACAATGGAGAAAGTGGGTAATTTTATGTAATTTTAATCTAAACTTAAACAGTCACATGGGGCTACTGTTGGAGAGCACACATTTTTCAAACCCATTCGATACAGGTCTAACGACAATATAAAAGTGTTGTATTTATGTTGGGAAAACTCGACAGCCGCATGTAGAAGAATGAAACTGGACCGCTTTCTTACACGGTGTATAAAAATAAACTCAAAGTGGATGAAAGACTTAAATGTGAAACAAGAATCCATCAAAATCCTAAAGGAGAACATAGGCAGTGACCTCTATGACCCTGGCCACAGCAAGTTCTTGCCAGACACATCTCTAAAGGCAGGAGAGACAAAAGCAAAAATGAACTCTTGGGACCTCATCAAAATAAAAAGGTTTTGACAGCAAAAGGAAACAGTCAACAAAACCAAAAAGCAAACTACGGAATGGGAGAGGATACCCGCAAATGTCTTATCAGATAAAGGGCTAGTACCCAAGATCTATAAGGAACTCATCAAACTCAACCCCCCAAGAACAGATAATCCAGTTAAGACATGGGCAGAAGATATGCACAGACATTTCTCCAAAGAAGACATACAGATGGCCACCAGACACATGAAAAAATGCTCAATATCACTTACTATCAGGGAAAAACAAATCAAAACCACAGAGATACCATCTCACATCAGTCAGAATGCCTAAGAATAACAAGGAAATAACAAATGTTGGCGAGGATGCAGAGAGAGGGAAACACACTGCTAGTGGGAATGCAAGCTGGTGCGGTCACTCCGGAAAACAGTATGGAGGTGCCTCAAGAAGTTGAAAATAGAGCTACCCTATGACCCAGCAACTGCACTACTAGGTATTTATCCGAAAGATACAAACACAGTGATTCAAAAAGGCACGTGCACTCCATCGTTTATAGCAGCAATGTCCATAATACCCCCAATATGGAATGAGCCCAGATGTTCATTAACAGATAAATGGGTAAAAAAGATGTGGTATATATAAACAATGGAATATTATTCAGGCATCAGAAAGAATGAAATCCTGCCATTTGCAATGACATGGATGGAACTGGGGGTATTATACTAAGCCAAATAAGTCAGAGAAAGACAAATACCATATGATTTCACTTATGTGCGGAACTTAAGCAGCCAAACTGATGAACATAGGGGAAGGGAAGAAAAAACAAAAGAAAATAAAAACTGAGATGAGGCATACCATAAGAGATGCTGAACTCTATAAAGCAAACTGAGGGCTGCTGGGGGGGGGATGGGGTAACTGGGGGACAGGCATTAAGGAAGGCACTTCATGTAATGAGCACTGGATATTATAGGCAACTGATGAAACACTAAATTATACCCCTGAAACTAATAAAAAAAAAAAAATTCCAAAATGCATGATGTAGTCAATTTATGCAAAAGAAATAAAACCCTAAAATTTACAAAATAAAAATTGTAATATAAAAAACAAACCCAAAAAACCCAAAAATGTTATATTTAATTATACTTATAGAAGGAATAAAATTGCATCAAAATGTAAAGTCCTTGATATAGAGTCAATGATAAGTTGACTGCTATGGAAAGTCAGTATGTATTGAAGTCATAGCTATATATCTCTTTCCAATTTAAAAACTTTATTTTGGGGGTGCCAATTTTATTTTTGGGGGTGGCTCTGTCAGTGAAGGGTCTGCCTTTGGCTCAGGTCATGATCCCAGAGTCCTGGGATTGAGTCCCATATCAGGCTCTTTGCTCAGCAGGAGTCAGCTTCTCTTTCTCCCTCTGCCCCTACCCCTGCTTGTGGAGTGCTCTCTCTAACAAATAATAAAATCTTTAAAAAAGAAACATACTTGTATATAGATACAACACAATGTATGGATTCATGGTAGATTAAATTAGAACACACTTTCTTGTTCTCAGTATAGTTGCACATAGACTTCATTCTTTCATATGGCTGTGAAGCATACCTAAGTGTGGATTTTTTGTGGGTGGCCTCTCCGATTGTTTTGATCATTCTTCCTTTGCTACCTTTGCTAGAATCTTTTTTTTTTTTTAAAGATTTACTTATTTATTTTATTTAGGAGACAGAGGGAGAGAGAGAGAGAGAGCGCACAGTGGGAGAGGGAGAGAAGGAGGCTCCCCGCTGAGCAAGGAGCCCCTTCCAGGATCGATCCCAGAACCCTGGGATCATAACTTGAGTCGAAGGCAGATGCTTAACCAACTGAGGCACCCAGGTGCCCCTCCCATACTAGCATCCTAATTTATTTGTAGTTTTTTTCCTATTACAAACAGTATCACAATGAGCATTCTTTTATGCAACTCCTTGTGTATATTTTAAATTTTAACATTTCCCTCTATGATGACTATTTAATTCATATTCACCATGGCCTCCCCTGATATTATCAGAGTTTGGGGAGGATTTTTGTTTGTTTGTTTGTTTGTTTTGCCAATCTGAAGAGCCAAAAGTGAATCTTAGATTTTTCTCTATCTACTAATGAGGTCAAGCAACTTTCCATGTGCCTTCTAAATTTCATCTTTTGTGAATGGACTATTTCTACCAATCGTATCTTTTTTTTTTAAAGATTTTATTTATTTATTTATTTATTTATTTGAGTGAGAGAGATCACAAGTAGGCAGAGAGGCAGGCAGAGAGAGAGAGGGAAGCAGGCTCCCTGCTGACCAGAGAGCCTGATGCGGGCCTGGATGCCAGGACCCTGAGATCATGACCTGGGCCGAAGGCAGAGGCTTTAACCCACTGAGCCACCCAGGAGCCCCAATTATATCATTTCTTGACATCAGGAAAACACATACAAAAACACAGCAAGATCAGGGCCAAATTATCTCTTCTAGAATATACAGTGCCTTGCACATACAGCTCCATAAATACTTCCTAAATGAATGAATAAAACAGCCAACATCATAAAAATCTCACAAAAAAAAGAAAAAGGATAAATTAAATCCATATTATTTTTAACCTAAGTTCCGTATTTCAGAATATCAGGTGTGGACAGGTAAATTACAAGTTTATATCACAACCTCTAGAACTCCCCACTATTCTGCTAAACCAGTAAATTGTAAAAATCCAATTCAGAAAAATACTCATTCTATAACCCCCTAAAAAAGTATTTCTGATGGAAACGTTATTCTAATTCCAAGTCATTTTTTCTCCAGACTTCAAGCTCCCTAAATAAGAATACTTTAAAATTCATGAGGTGCCTGGGTGGCTCAGTTGGTTAAGCAACTGCCTTTGGCTCGGGTCGTGATCCCAAAGCCCCAGGATCGAGTTCCGCATCGGGCTCCCAGCTCCACGGGGAGTCTGCTTCTCCCTCTGACCTTCTCCCCTCTCATGCTCTCTCCCACTGCCTCTCTCTCAAATCAATAAATAAAATCTTTTTTTTTTAAAGATTTTATTTATTTGACAGCAAGAAACACAGCGAGAGAGGGAAGTAGAGGGATTGGCAGCAGGAGAAGCAGGCTTCCTGCAGAGCAGGGAGCCCGACGCGGGGCTCGATCCCAGGACCCCGAGACCACGACCCGAGCCAAAGGCAGACGCCCAACGACTGAGACACCCAGGCGCCCCTCAAATCAATAAATAAAATCTTAAAAAAAAAAAAAAGAATACTTTAATTTATGGACTTTTCATATTTCACAGAGTTGATTGCCATAGCTAGACGCTTAGGATAATTCAACCTCCTTTCCATCACAAATACTCTAGAATGTGTCCACTCCTGCCGGTAAGAGTACTCTATATTTTTCTCAGTGGAATCTGTTCCTCCCTGGTCTCATCCACATGGCATCTATAAGGGTGCCTCCAATCCCAACCCTTTGGGTGGGTTTAGAACCAAAAATTAGCCTGAATAGCCAAGTAGAGCCAATTATTTATCACCCGAGGGCTTTTGCAGGAGCGGTAGAGGAAGTCAGTGTCTCCCCATTTTAAGTTCAAAGAGACAACGAGCCATTTTGCTCCCTGGTCGGCAAAACGTGCTTGAGAATGAAACCAAAGCAAAGGAGAGCAAAGTCTGGAAACGGACAGAGAAACGGGCCAAGAAAGGAGAGAACCACATCCTGAGAGTGACTTTTAAACCATGCCATTAAGGTGCGCTTGAAACCACATCTACCCATGGACTTCTCCAAGTATCCTAAAATATTCTTTTCAAGTCCTTTATTTGGTTGATGCCATTGGAATTTGGGTTTTGGTCCCTTATGATGGAAAGAATCCCCACTTATACATTTGGACCACAAGTATTTTTCTGAGGGCTCATTCTGAGTTATCCAATATCCAGGTGACCTCAGCTTCCCTCTGCCTCTCTGCTGGCTAGAGACTCTGTCTGAGCCTGCACTTCTGCGGCTGACCACAGCACTGCTTCTTAGGTGTGCAACATTTTCTCCACGTTGTATTCTCTCATGCAAGTAATGCCGCAGAAGCTACACAGATCAAATGCTATCATCTTTGTTTTATTAATGAGAGAAATAGAGACACGGCAAAGCTGGCAAAGTCCAAAGTCTGGGACCATATCCAAGACTTCCAACTCTGCCACTTCTTCGGAGCCCGTGCACTTCCTCAACAATGCTCAAGGTGCGGTGAATGAGCACCAAGCCCAGAGGACCAAGAGCAGAAGGTGTCGGTGTCTCACGAGGCCATTCTGGACATTTCCCAGCCTCGTGCACTGGAAAGCACTTTTAGTTTATACCCTCCAGGAAGGTGTATGGAAATGCCCTCTTCTGCAGTAATAAACAGGCCGAGGCTGTTCCCAATCATGGTCCATGCTGATCCCACCAAATGACTCAGCGGCAGGAAGGACAGCTCTCAGAAGCCACTGGACCTCTGGCAACCAGCTTTTTAAAGGAAACAGGGTAAACCCGGTCAGCAGTGTAGTGGGAGAGCTAGGAACATGATCTGAAATTAGACAAACGGGTGGGTGTCCGGATGTGAGCTTTGTCACTTATTCCTTGTGTGATGTCAGTATGTCATCACGCTCTTTTATTCTTGGCCCCTCCTCTGAGTTGGCTGAACCTTCCTCTGTCCCAGGGAGGGGAGCCATGGAAGCAATTGCTCCAGCCTTGAGAAACCCTAGCAGATCAAGGAGCCTAGGTCATCTCCCCGTTCTTCCTAGCTTCCTTCCAGGCACTGAGGACACGACATCGTTTACTGTATGGTTTGTTACCGATCTCGACTTGCACTGGAACCAGAAGGGCCGTAGCACCCCAACCTGCAGCCACGGGAACCAGCACGGGGGCAGAGCTACACCCCATTCCTCCTCTATGACCCAAGCCCTCCTGCACCCCTCCCCAGGCCTTCGTAGGAGGTGAAACTCAGGAAAACAGCGACAGTGGCTCTGAGGACCATTCACATAGTTCGTGCATGGGTTGTTTGTGGTTTTGGATTTTTTTTGTTAAAATATCATGCATTTGGAGAGGGGTTCCCGTTGTCGGAAATTTGATGCTGGGCATGAACAGTCATTTCTTTTGGATCCTTTGCCTTGTTTGCTCAAACCTGAAATGTGTTGGCCGTAAACACGCTTCGGTCCTCCCCCACTCTTTATTTTGTTAGCTTCTCCACAAGGTTCCGGGAGTGCGGGCATCTTTCAGGGACTCCTTCAATCCACATCGTCTAACTAGCCTCCCCAAATGCAGGGCTTTCCCTTACTGATGGAGAGTACATGAACTTGTCCTCTCTGAGCCTTGATGGTCACATGTGTAAGATGGGGGCAGAGAGAAAAAGTTGTGCTCACGTAGAAAACTATGCATTGGGGCGCCTGGGTGGCTCAGTCGTTAAGCGTCTGCCTTCGGCCCAGGTCAGATCCCAGGGGCCTGGGATCGAGCCCCGCATCGGGCTCTCTGCTCAGCAGGAAGCCTGCTTCTCCTACTACCATTCCCTTTGCTTGTGTTCCCTCTCTCGCTGTGTTTCTCTCTGTCAAATAAATAAAATCTTAAAAAAAATTAAAAAACAACAACAACAACAAAAAAAAAAACTATGCGTTATCTAGAGGATATCCCTCCGGGAAGCTACTTTACAGCTCGGGTCTGAGGACATGCAAATTTTGTCCAGTTAAGTAGAAACTGAGTTGACTTCCCTTGTCCCTGCTGTGGAAAAGACCGTGTTCTGTGTCTGCTTGTATATTCGCTTCAGGAGTTCCGATCTACAAACACATCTCTTCGGATTCTCTTTTGAGTCACTTCTAACATCTGTCTGGTTCTCTCGCTGATTACCGAGCAGGAGAATGTCTTTAACGCCCGTTCTTTTTTTATGTTGGAGGGTAGTCATCATTTCACCCTTTTTGAAAATTATTTTTAACAGAAATAAAAACATTACCCATCTCAGAGGGCTGGAGATGAAGCTTTAGTCTGGCTGGGATCATCGAAGAGAGGCAGCCGCTGTCTACAAAGTCATGTGTACAAAATGGAGCGTGCATTAAATGCTCAATAAATGTTATCTGTGATTATTTCAAAAGAGAAGGTCATTTTTCAACCAATCAGGTTTTTTTTAACATTTAAATAAATCTTCAGATAAATGACTCTATATCAGAATTGCTCACAATAGATGTTGGGCTGGGGGAAAAATGGACCTTCCCTCAAAATTATTAATAACGCTGGCTCCCAGCCTGGCCAACCCAGGTCCAACTGGCCCCCTTCTGCGGGAATAATGCCTTCCTGAAGCTTTTTCCCACGTGGGCATTTTCTTCATAAAACATAGCAATCAAAACATGGTAACAGAAATTTTGCAACTGGCAACAATAGGGAATCTGTGTGAAAAGTGGAAGTAATTACTTCGAAGTACAAGAACGTGCCTCTAAAAACAAATAGGAAAGGTTAATTCTTAGGCTTCCGGCAGATCTGTGTTACATTGTTCCAAAGTACGACCATGGCATGGGAGCCCCAGTGATCATGACTCCTTGGAAGTTTTTTCTTAAGCTTAGGGCTAAAAAGACATTCCCCAGACATTAGCTGTTGCTTACTACCAACTGCTGGCCTTTGTCCTTTGGGGGACAGAAATTTCCTCCGATGGACGGGGGGATGGCAAAGAATGGGAAAGATTTTTATCACATAAGAATTTTTTAAATAATAAAACAACCATATATTGTGAGGAATGATTATTTTTCCTGCCACTGATGTAATTTAACAATTGTATTTAAGCTTATTTTCCTAAGTGTGAACTTTTCCAGTATTTGCATTTCTTTTTTTCTCCTCCTCCCCAGTATTTGAATTTCTATCTTGTTTCTCATTTACAGAAGAATCTACTGTCAAATCTTTAACTTTCACGGTAGGTATTTTCAGCCAGAGAAAACCATACAGGAAGACTAACAGTCATTGAAATGCTCTATATGTAAGGTTCTAATATTACAAAAATTCCAAGGAGATTTTGTATTTTTCTCACCTTTGCTTGCTTGCAACAAACACATCTTGTCTTCAAAGAGTTTTCTATTTTTACCTTACTGAATTAAAACTTTTCTATTCACATGATTTACTTCTTAACAATGATAGCTAGTCCTGATGACCAAATCTATTTTCTGCTTGTCAGTGTAGACCTGTGGGTCATCACAGTAGCCCCTTGATGGAATTGCCAGATGCTTAATTCAATTAGAGGTCTTCGATATCGCACATACCCTGTCCCATTATGCAGCTACTCTAATCCTAGCCAATCAAACATACTATGCACATTCCATTGATTGCCTCCATGATTAGTCATTATTGTGGCCCAGAAATGCCATCAAAAAGAAAACCATCAATTCGAGCATAATGCAGACCACTGACAGGGCAGAGACGCTGGAACCAAGGTTAGCCTGGTAAGATTCAGTATGGCTGGAACTAACAAAGAGCTGCGGCCATTCTGTGTAAGACTGATAACAACACAGCCAGCTGGACCCAAGGGGAGTCTGTCCCAAACATCG
>JAQQSY010006152.1:0-11213 GCA_028646535.1 Procyon lotor | reverse complement strand
TGAAGAAGCTACCCTTCTAGTTTATGGGGGATAAAATTGAAACACAGGAACTATGCAACACATTATAGCATTGAGCTAGAACAGACCAAAATAATGTATCTTCATGGTATTAGGAATAATGGTTCACCAACAGGGCAAGAGTAGACTCCATCTCAATTATACCTCACTCACAGGAGAGCCTGGGGATATTGTCCGATGAAAGACAGGACTACTAAATTTTGTCCAGTCATTTTAAGAGTGGTAGCGATGGAACGAAAGAAAAAGACTAATTTCTTTCCACAGCAAATCTATGTACTTCCCCCCGGCCCTTGCTCAGTACCTCTGTGGGGCGGGGGGAGCTTGTCCATTTTCTTAGCACTGTGAAATGCATGACTAAAGCAAGCATATGAATTATTATCCAAAACAGGATACTTTCAAGAGTTAAAAGATGGGTACTATTAATAATTATAAAATGCAACAAAACAATTGGTGCCATAGATATAAGATGGGTGGCATTCTATTTTAAATCATTTTATATTTAATCTTTCATTATGCTTGATATGTATCTACTTTACCCCCAGCCAGCTTCTATTCATTATTCTTTTCAAAATATAAACTATGCTAAAATAAAGAACTTACCATTTTTTGTTCCAAAGAATATTGCCTATTAAATATCCCAGAACTGAAGAAGAGTGGAAAAAAAGTAAATGATCATCACATCTAGTTTTATTTAAATTTCTAATTAATATAAATATACATATGTATATGTCTGTATGTCTATGCATGTATATTTCTATATGTGTATATGTATACACACATATATTAGATATATGTACATACTTAATTTTTCTGTCTTGTTTAATGCCGTTGCTTAACAAAGTATATTTTGTCATTTGCTAAATGATCTTTTACACTCAGTATTAACCCTTTCAAAAACCACACTCTCAAATGGAATAACTTATTTGAACTTAGAAATCATTTAGGATATCTTCTCAGAAAGAGATATAAAATATTTGTTTTTTAATTAGTACATGTGATTTGAAATGGGCAAAAAAAATGCAATTACTGGTTTTAGAAACTCATGGGGAAAAAAACAAAACCAAAACCAAACAAACAAACAGAAGTCCTATTGCTAAAACTAGAAACATGGCAGGATAGGAATAGGATAAAATTGAATTCAATTCTGAGCCACCTGACTTTAAAAATTAATACTTATTTAATTGCTCCTGATTGAGGACCCAACTGATCCCCAAACATAAGATAGACCCATTTGTAGGGGTAAGTCGGTGGCTATGGCTTTGGAGAGAGAATGCTATGGGGCCTGATGACAGCAAGGTTAGCCTAATCATCTATTACGCATCGTCCAATTTAAATCTGTTTGCCAATTTTGCTTTATTCACAATTTTTTTGAAATTTATTATTTTAAAGCTATATTGGTAAACATTCATTTGCCCATTATAAATAATAAGGATTATGATGCATTTATTTTTACTTCCTTGTGATGTACACTGTAATTTTTTTCCCAGCTTATTTTCCTTACTCTTTATCATATCTTTTATAAAGGAAATTAATTTTTTTCCTGTATTCAGTCAGTTGTTTTCTCCATGAATTTTAGTTTGATAGAAAAACCGGTCTACAAAAAAAAGAAAAAAGAAAAGAAAAACCTGCCTTTAATATGTTCATAATATATGTGTTTATAATATTATAAACACTTTCATCTAGATACGTTATTTTTAACATTCACATATTTACCATTTAAATATCATCTGAAATTGATTTTATATAATAAATGATAAAGGATTATAACTTTTTTCAAATTGGAAAGAAATTAGGACTATAGATTAACAAGATTAAAAGTGCATGACAGGGGCGCCTGGGTGGCTCAGTCGTTAAGCGTCTGCCTTCGGCTCAGGTCATGATCCCAGGGTCTTAGGATCGAGCCCCACATCGGGCTCCTTGCTCAGCAGGAAGCCTGCTTCTCCCCTATCATTCCCTCTGCTTGTGTTCCCTCTCTCGCTGTGTTTCTCTCTGTTAAATAAATAAAAAATCTTAAAAAAAAAAAAAGTGCATGACAAATAAGACTGAAGTGCAAATATCATTTGTGTTTTAAAGTTAAACTGAATTAAGATATGTTTGACATTAAAATTTATTTTTATTTTAAAATTTTAAGCTAAAGAATGAATAACAAATAATTATTGACTATGAAATGATCTGGCTGAAAGTACTTAGTCATACAGAGGAGGGACTTCATTACAAAATTATCTGCTCCACATGTAAAATACTCTTTTCTCTGTAGCTTGGAGAACCTCTAAAAGGATTTAGTACTTTTGGAATCCTGTTACTGTTTTTTTGTTTTTTTTTTTTTTAACATTTTATTTATTATTTGAGAGAGAGCATGAGCAAGGGGAGAGGGAGCGGCAATGGGAGAAGGAGAAGCAGACTCCATGTTGAGCAGGGTGCCTGCCACAGGGCTTGATTCCAGGACCCTGGGATAACTGACTGAGCTATCCAGGCACCCCTGCAATCTTGTTACTATTAAAAAATAATGGAACAGAACAAAATGGGTTGCAAGAAGTCCATTTAAGAACTTATCCTAGTAGATTGTGTAGAAAGAAGAAGATAGCCTGGGCAAGACTGGTTGCGGTGCTGATGGAAAGGAGTAGAGAGTTGTATAAATTGAAAACTTAGAGGTCCTATTAACTGATACAAAAGAGTGAAGGAGACATAAAAATAGAAAGGTATCAAGGATAACAGATGGACATATCTTTATTGACATATAAATGACATATATTTGTTATATGTCATATGTTATATCAGTGGTGAAGAGTTGACAATGAGGAAAGGGAAGGCTTACATATAGAAAAAGCTGAAAAAATCTCCAGGCAGGTATGATATGGCAAAGGGCAAGTGTAATGATATATAGTACCTGAAGATTAATTATCTTAAGTGATATTCTTCCAGTTGAACAATAGAGTTTCTGAAATGCTAATTATACACTTCAAATGTTTTCAGAAATTGTCCTTTAGAATGTGAAAAACTCCAGAAAGACTAAAAAATTAATTGGTAGCAATTAATATTTGATATTCTAGTAAGAATTATTTTTTAAATGATAGAAAGTGTGTCAATAAAGCACTCAATTAACTAAGGGCTTTTTCTAAGAATAAAGTCTAAGACATGGACACTTAAATTGGTTTGTACTTAAGGAAGACATTTCCTTATAAATGATTTGTCATATAAGAAACTTTGGCCTTTTAATAAGACACTGATCCATGTAGCAGGAGAATAAGATAATATAAGTGGATAAAGGAAAGAGCATTAGGAATCATTGAGATATTGAAAAAAATGTCATTGCATCATATTTTCCCCAAGCTTGAACTGATTCTATATTTATGTTGTTATATTACAATTATTGAATTATTAAATAAATTATTGAAACAATTAAGATTATACTTCATCAAGTATGAAATTATAAACAGTAGCAATAAAATCAGATTTAACCAATATTTAATGTTTTCATTTTTACACATTTGACTCAATACCATTTCTGTCACAGAAGCAGCTGACACACGCAAGCAGTTTACAGTTTATGCTGTGACACATTGAGAAGATTAAGCTGTCAAATTCTTTCACAGAGATCACTGAGTTAAGAGGGGGAAAAATACTGGAAAACATCTCAGATTTTTTTTTCAAATGCTTAATTTTAGTACTAGCTAGAATAGAAACGATAGTACAAAGTGTTATTAAAATTTTATTTTGTATATATCTTCTATATTGGAGGTATTAGAAAATGCTTTAAGAATAAATTGTGTGCCAGAGAAAGACAAATACATATGATCTCATTCATATGTGGAATTTAAGAGACAAAACAAATAAGCAAAGGAAAAAAAAAGAGAGATTGAGAAAGGAGGGCAAATCAAGAAACAGACTCTTAACTGAGGAGAACAAACTGATGGTCACCAGAGGGGAGGTCGGTGGGGGGAGAGGTGAAATAGGTGATGGGGATTAAAGAGAACAGTTATCATGATGAAAAAAATAAATACATAAAATAAAAAACAATAAATAAAATTGCAGCTTCCTTAATAGTTAAAAAAAATTATGTGTACTGGATAACAATGTCCACTCTGCATGCATATGTCACAAACTGGCAGAAAATAAGTGAAAAAATATGTTTTAACTACTTCAAAAAACAAAAAAACCCCACCCCAAATTAATCCTAAAAGTGAGCAAGGAGTAGCTGCTTTTCCTAGTCAGTCCAATGAAGATGAGCATTTCAAAATCAGTGATGCTTTTTTTGCATCATCTATTTAAAAAAAAAACAAAAACAACCCCGAGTTTTTGTAAATATTTGCCAGTGACCATAGTATGCTTAAAAAGTAAATAGTAAAAGCTTAGCATTGCCGTGGAAAATGAGCATTTCCATTTATTTATTCATTCACTCATTCATTCGTTCAATACTGTTTTTTCCTAGAGAAGTCCATTACTCACTCATATGCATATAATAATTAGCATAATAGCTAACACACATACCATGTGTTACAAACTATTAATATAAATATAATTTTAATGTATCAATACATGTAAAATATATAATATATTTAAATATTATATTTATAAAAATAAAATAAGTAAAATTAAAGTAAAAAACATAAGCATTGAAACAAATATTGTCCACAATTTTTAACAACCAAAGTACATCCTGATACCTCATGGTCATCTTTTAGATGAATTGATGAATAATAATTTTTCTTTTATGTAGATTTAGAGTTTTAAACTTAAAGATTCTAGAATCACTCTGGAGGTGACTAGGTGGCACAGTTGGTTGAGGGCCCAACTCTTGGTTTCAGCTTGGATTATAGTCTTGGGATCATGGGATCATGATCATGGGCTCTGCATTCAACACAGAGTCCGCTTGAGACTCTCTCTCCTTCTCTCCTCACCCCCAAGTAAATAAGTGAATCTTAAAAAATATATTCTAGGATTACTCTATAATTATCACTTTATATTTATAAGGAATGTCAATATCATCTAATCTGGTTTATATCTCAACATCCATGAAAGTGATAAGTTTATTTACCAGGGCTGCTGTTACTGAGTTTATATTTCATTCTCAATAATATAACAATAAATATGAAATTCATATTTCATATGAATTTGAATTATGATTCATAATCATAATCATAATCACTCACCTCCCCAAAACACATACACATATACATATACTCACAATGATTCAGAGTATAGAGGCTATTATACTAAGTTTTTTGTGTGATAACAGTATCTTGGAAGCTAAATTAAGATGTAGAGAGAATACAAACTATTTTTTTAAGAATTTATTTATTTGAGAGAGACCAAAGAAAGAGAGAGAGTATGTGCAAGCAGGGGAGCACCAGGCAGAGGAAGAAACAGACTCCCTGCTGAGCAGGGAGCCCAATGAGCTGCTTGATCCCAGAATCCTGAGTTCATGACCTGAACAGAAGGCAGACACTTAACCGATTAAGCCACCCAGGTGCCCTGAGAATACAAACTATTTTGTATTGGTGAGAGTACTACACTTAAAGACCTAAATAAAACCAAATCAGCAAACATTGTAAGGCATCTAGAATGTATTGACACCCTAGACATCCTAGAAATTGATGTCAATTGATGTCAATGTCACCAAACACCTGGTATGGATTCTGACAAATACATCATCTGTGTGTAAAATAAAAGAAAAGCCTGTTTGGTTTTTAATAGTTGGTTTAGTTTTGTTGTGGTGGGAGGTAATTTTTGTGAATACAACAAAATGCGACATCAAACTGCAAAGAATACATAGTTGGCCAAAATATTATCCAGGTATCTGCATATGTTATACTGAGTATATCACAGATGTTTAAGGATTAAATAACATTTTATTGGGAAAGGGCTTATAATCTTATATCTACAATTAATTTGACTGGGTTCAGGTACTAGACGCTTATGCCCTCTGTAACAGTGCTGATCATTTGAAAAATGTAGATCCTACTGGCAGGAATTCTAGAGATGAAGCTCCAGGTTTTTCCTCTACAATCAAGGAAGCATCATTCCAATGTCTCTTGGGGAAAGAAATAAAGCTGGGGGGAAGGAAAGGCAGTACAAGAAAAGCTCCGTTTCTAACAGGCTTTACCCTTGGTGGAAAACAAGTGATTGAACAGCGACCAGTCTTAAGCAAGTCCCCTGGTAATCAGATCCTCTAACTAAAGGGCTTGTTGAGGTTTTCCTTCCAATTCTGTGCCACTGCGCACTTCTGGGGAGCAGTTCTGGTAAATACAATTTTCTCTTTCGAAATACATTCCTTCAAGATTGCTGCCTCAGGCGTCTGCCTTACTGACCCACTCCTTAATCCACATCTGATGACAGAAAATCAAAGCAGCTCACAGGAATTAAGTTGAAGGAGAGAGAGAGGGAGAGAGAAAGGGCAGACGTGTGTTCTAATGACACAGAATCAGGGATAAAATGAGGTAGCATGACCCGGTTCAGGGAAGAAAAGCAGCAGCAGACAACTCACAAAGCAGTAATGGAATTGATCGATTTGAATGGAAATCTTGTGCAATCTTTGAAATAGAGTCCCAAGGAAACCGATGGAAGACAAGAGGACTCTCACGCCAGAGTATTCAGCTTCAGCTGAATCCACTAATGGAACCATCAGTTAATGGCATCATCACCGACAGGATGGACAGTGAAATAAGGTTCAATTAACAGGCATTGTGATCTTTCACCTGAAAAAAGTATCTGAACATATATTTTGATATCTGCTTTTTGTTTGGCCAAGAATAGATGTCCCATTAGCACAACCGAAGAAAGAAAGGCTAAAGGGAATCCAGTTACTTCTATCCTGAGTGTTACTTTAGAATCAAGAAGAGCACCTTTTGACACAAATTGAAATAATAATAGACTATCTACTTTGCAAAACATTCAGCTTTTAACATTATCCTTGCGATTCTGCATAGGTGGTGCTAAATTTTTATAATGTTTTACTGATCTAATCTCTTAAGTGCAATTCTGTTTATTCTTCTTCTCAATATTCATTTCCAAGCTACCCTGAAACGTGACACTTTCTTCCAGCACTTGATCTTTGTAATACCAGTTCTATCCATCTCAAAAGCAGCAAAATGTGACAGCAGTTTACAATTCTTACAGTGGCATATTGAGAAGATTAAGCTGTCAAACATTTAATGCCTTTTTGGATAGCTCTTTTCTTTTGGGAAATTTCAAAAAAGAAATTCAGATTTTAGTAAGTAAATTAATTATATCCCTTCAGTTAGAGGAGGTACTATTGATAAAAGTTTGTTCAGTTAATATTAACTGTATTTATGTCATTTAATTCTGAATAAAAGAATGTGACTAAACAGGTAGATTTTACAGCATAAAGAATGTTACAACAAATGTAGACTGTAAAACCACATTGAGATACTGAGCTTTCTTATTTCAGACTTATAAAAAAAAAAAGAAGTAACTTCAATTTGACAATTAGAATTTAAATATTGTAGAAAGTTCTTGTAGTTGTGATCTTCTATGCTAGTTTCAAAGATTTGGCCAGGGAATTAATCTATTTAATTTAAAATGGTGTTAAAAGTTTAATTTAAAAAATATATACTAAGGGGTGCTTGGGCGGTTCAGTCAGTCAAGCGTCTGACTTTTGGTTTCACCTCAGGTCATGATCTCAGGGTCCTAAGATCAAAGCCCACATTGGGCTCCAAGTTGGATGTGGAGCCTGCTTGTGATTCTCTCTCTCCCTTCCTTTTGCCCTTCCTACCCTCACTCGCATGCTCTCTCTCTCTCTTTCTCTCTCTCTCAAAAAAACATAAATAAAAAAATACATAATAAAATTATATGCTAAAAACGATTTTTCTAGCACTGAAATGGAATACCTAGTTCATACTTGATATGTGATAGTCTCCACGCATTGCTTCAGATTATTAAGGAGGTAATGCAGTGCAGATGAAGAAGCCAACACAAAGAAGACATTGTCAGTGACTTCTCTGCTGTAATATTTCACTGGGTGCCTTTAGCAAAACCCCTGCCCACTGTCTATTCATTCTCACATTTCTACCCTGAAGTATCAGATCGGCCTCCTCTTCCACCTTGTAAGTCTCTCACGAGTGGCACTCATTGGAAGAATGGGAATCCTACTGGAAAGGGATTCTAGAAATGAGGGTCCAGCTTTTTCCTCTGCGGCTCAAGGGAGCACCATTTCTAGTGGCTCTTGGAGAAGGAAATTGGCTGAAATGGCAGCAGTCTGGCGCAGTTGTGTTGGCAGTTTTACATTACGCTAGGGTGGTGAAAATTTAAGTTAGGAATGATAAGGAACAACCCATTCCATATTCTTTTTAAGTGTTAGAATGACAAATAGGTTTGTTTTTCAGGAAGTCAGGATTTTTCCTGGTTGGTTCTGCTCATCACTTATTTAGAGACAGGTCAAAAGCCTCTTCTTTCCTGATGACTCCAATCTTTTTCTGATGAGCTTTTCATTCTGCTCATTTAGAGTTTTATATTCTGTTTGGTCTATCTCCTATGTGTCAATTAATTTGTAATTTTCTTCAATAAGTACATGTAAATCTCCTACCATGGAATTTCTGCATAAACTAGAAACAGTAGACAATCCTAAAAATATTTAAAAAAAAACATAATCTCGAGTCTTTTAAGAGAGAAAAGATTTGCAAAGATGGAATAATTATATATGAAATCTTTTTATTAGAAGAATATAAATTAAGTAATAAATTAAATCACCTCACCAATCCTCTAGCCCTCTGGAGAACAAAAGTCATACTACCCCCGATCTTTTTTTTTTTTTGCTTTGCATTTAACATCTTCTAATTTAGCCATATTTAAAGTTTTCTATTGGTGGAGTAAGAAAGAGAGGTATGTGAACTTCAATATAAATTCGATTCAATATAAATGTAAATAAACCAGTTATAAAGAACAATTTAGGCAGTAAATAAGAATATGATATAAAATTGTAGATTGTACTTCCACAAACTTCTATGCAGAGTCCTGATTTCCAGGGTTTGCCAGTTTTAATCTTTGCACATTGCATAATTCTGGTGGATTTTCTGTTGCTCCAAGTCTCTTTCTTGTTTTATTTTAAAAACATATCTTTTGATTTTCTATTATGGAAGATGAGGAGTATATCCAACATTTCTCTATTCTAATGTCTTTTTCCCTCTTCTTTCAATATTTTTATTTTGTTTTGCTATTCATAAGCTTCATAACTAAAATCTCTCTTGACTCATAAAATTCTTAAAGTTCTTATTATCCCTCTATTAAATACAATGATGAAATAATTCTGCCTCCAATTCTCTACCTAACTTAAACACTCAATTCTGTGTCACCATTATTTGTTACATTGTGAAAAATTATGGATTTATGTTCTAATCTACAATCTTATTAAACCATCCATCATCCATTTAGAGTTAATTCTAAACTTTGACAATGTTGAAACTGCATTTTAAATATTATAATTATTGGAAGATTCATCTTTAAAGAAATAAGTTATGTGATAAAGGTCTTAAGATACCACCAGTGAGGGCAACATAATGAATAATGTAACAATATGGAGGTAAAAATACAAACATTTTCTCCAAATTCCATCAGTTATATAAATTAATGTCAAAAAATTTTAAAACTTAAAAATAAACTAATGCCAAATTTTCTCTAGCTTCACATTTTGCACACTTTGTTCACAGTTTCTCCATCCTGAAATTTCTAATCATGTTCAATTTTGATGACAAGAATTATCTATATGTTCTGTGCTTACTTTATCACTTAAATTATCTTTTTGCTCAGTTGAATTCAGTTTCTTCTTGAGGTATTATTTTTGGAGCTTGTTGAATTATTATTCTAATTTAGATCAGCTTATTTCTTGGATTATCAGATGGCATTTCACCCTGGGATGTTTCTCATAGTACTTATAGGTGAGGTCCACTGTTTCTTGAAATCTGTGGTATCTACAGAATTGTGACATTTATAATTTTTGTGTTCTGTAGGAACTCATTCTCCAGTAAAATTTTAGAAAGAGGTCAAGAAATGAAAATTTTCTGATTGATGACATATCTGAAAATGTCTTTAATTTGTCTTTTATTTGTTAAATAATTTGGGTAGGTATCGGCATCCCCGCTGTCAATTACTGAAGTCATTCAGTATTTGACTGAAGTCATTCTTATTCTTTACACTCTGTGCTAATCTCTTTTTTTTGTTCTTACTTACTTACTTACTTACTTACTTATTTATTTATAGATCCTCTCTTAATCTTGAAGTTTCTGTGATTTCACCTGTCTGGAGGGGGCTTTTTCAGCCATTGAGTGAGTATTCAGTGTGATATTCCCAACCTGAAGCTTATATCTTGCATTCTTCCAGTAATTTCCCCTTTTATTTTGTTTATTCTGTCTAGGATTTTGCTCAAATCGATTTGACACTGATTTCCTAGGTCCTCATGATAGCTTACCTTTTCTCTGTTATTCTTAATGTCTATAGTGTGGCTAGTTTCCAGATCTTTATATTTCATTTTTCTTGTTCAAAATTTACAGTTAAAATTTTTAACCCATTTAAGGTCTTTTGAAGTGTTTTTTTGTTTGTTTGTTTGTTTGTTTGTTTTTTACTGTCAGAGAATCCATTTCTTATTTTATGGATATATCTTCTCAAATTACTGAGGGAAATTTGCTTTCCTAAATAATTTCTAGTTCTTCAGAGATAGATATTATTTCTATTTTGGTATTTCTGTTTTACAATGATAGTTTTCTGATTTGTAGGATGAACATTCTGTGACCCTTTCACAATTAAAAGTAATTAATGGAACAGCTGTTAAAAATTTCTTTTGTCTTTCATTTTTACAGAATGTCTGAGACAGAGCTCTGTGTATGTGAAAAATGTCTGTTAAGTACACCCTTTAGAGTAAGCATGTGTGCAACTACTTACCAGAAAATGAAGAGGACTTAGTCCCTGGAACATTATGGTAGGCAGAATTATGGCTGCCCACAGATATCCAAGTTTTGATCCCTGAAAACTATAAATATGTTACTTTACATGGCAAATGAGACTTTGAAGAAGTGATTAAGTTTAGGTTCTTGGGACACCTGGGTGGCTCAGTCAGCCGAGCATCTGATTCTTGGTTTCAGCGTGGGTCATGATCTCAGGGTCATGAGATCAAGCCCCAAGTGGGGCTCCATGCTCAGCAAGCAATCTGCTTGAGATTCTTTCCCTCTCCCTCTCCCTCTCCGTCT
>JAQQSY010006151.1:0-11214 GCA_028646535.1 Procyon lotor | reverse complement strand
ATATATTTGTTACTATCGATTTTTAAACATCCCATTCTCTCCGTTTATAAGGCAGTTTAGGAGCTGCCCGCACGCTCCTTGCTCCACGCAGCGCCCTCTCCTGAGCCCCGCGGACCCGAGCCGCTCTCTCCCACCCGCTGCATCTGTGATATGCCCCTTGGTCCTTGACCAGCCCCAAGGGCCATTCTTTTGGCGCACAGACTGGCTTCTCTAGCACAAATGTACAAAACAAGCACAACGTCCCCTAGAGACGAATATTAAATTTTTCAGCTGAAACGAGGAAATCATAAAATATTTTAACATTTGTAAGTGAAAATAAAAATATACATTTGTGATGACGTTAACTGGGTGAAATCTGTGCTCCAGAATTACCACCTGAGGGAGAAGATGGGGCCAAAATGACAAAACAGTAACACAAAGCCCAGAACACGAGTGACCCAGCAGGTGGGTAGGAGACTCCCCAAGAACGGAATTGGGCAGAAACAGGAATGAGGATTCCTTGTCCAAGGAAAATCTGTATGAAGGGGTCCTGAAGTTAAGTGAGAAATGCCTGATCAGCGAAATGGAGGGAGAACCCAGAAAAATTATTTTTCAAAAAGGTGGATAGAAACTATTCTTAACATGACTCTTCACATGCCTGATTTTATTTACATACACTGCTTCTGTGATGAAAACACTCATATTTGTATCCTGTTTTGAGAGGAAGTCTATTCCTTATTCAGGACTCAAAAGATGAATGTTAAAGGGTACCTGGGTGGCACATTGAGTTAAGAATCTGCCTTCAGCACAGGTCATGATCTTAGAGCCCTGTGGAGCATTTCAGGCACCTTAGAGATGGGCGAATGGATATGTGACAGATGAGGTCAAGGGCAACACCACGCAGAAGTCAGGACTCTTTCTCAGCAGATCCAGTATATGGACCCAGATGGTTTGGGGCTGTTCCAAAAGTATGTCTTGGCCACTTGGATGCCTGGTATGTTAGCGGAGTGCACACATACTAGAAATCCAGTTCACCTGCCCACATAGCTGCGGCCTTAGCAGGGAGGAGGTGCCCGGAGATATTAAGGTGGCTCCTGGATTCTTCCTGATAGAGCACCCACTCGTGATCCCACAGTGGTGCCTAGCTCCTTCATGCATGGCACCCTTTGTCTTTCAGCTCTGCCTTCTGGGGCCTCCTCACTCTCTTGGGTTCCATGAACCTCCATGTCGGCAGTATCCCTTACTTTGAATGATGGGCATCCAAAGAATGCCTGCTGCCTTAGAAAGCCTCCTTACCTCCTCATCATGGGTGCCGGCCACAGAGGCACCCCGATCCCACTCCATGGCCCTGGCCCAGCCCTGTCATTTTGACTATCTCAGAGCCATGCTCTGAGTCCCCGACTGTGAGACCTCTGCTCCCTGCTTTCCCCCTGCAACTGGAGCGTTGCAGTGTGTAGGAGCGAACCCTCCTGCATGGTGCTGCTGTGTACCCACTACCCACATTCAGCATACAGGGTCACTGCAATCCTGCCTGATGCTCAGGCCATCTGGGGACTCTGAGGCTGACCTTATATGGACGTAGAAGTGGGTCTTATGTTTGTAAGGACCCACACGCTAGAGATGGGGGAACCTACATGCTTCCCTGTGGGATCATTCGTTTGCTTGTCTTAAGGAACTGGACTGATCCTAGTTTCACCACACACCATCTCTGTTCACATATGGAATTCACAGACTTCTTCAAAGGAGGCAAGTGTCGGTGGCACAGTCTAACCCAGTTAGACGTTAAAGTTAAAGGCTCCCCATCCTTCACTCCTTTCCACTGCCAGGAAAGAAAAGCTTGGATGAAAATCAGGATAAGAAACAGTGTGCTCCTGTTCTAGCAAGCAGAGTCAAGCCATATCAGCTTCTCCTGGAGAGGCCCATGCTCATTTGGATTGCCTTTTTGGTCTATATTTCTTTTCTTTGGTGTTTGGTACTATCTGGGCTGCCTTCCCTTGAGGAAGGTCTCATCCCCTACAATTCCCAGCTATATTGTCAGAGGGAGCTGCTGGGAGATGGAGTCAAGGGGACAGCACAGGCTGGGTCTGTGGCCTCAGGGGAGACTGGCGTGTTTCCCTGACTTGGTACACCTGTGCATGGCTGCCACAAAGGACTTGGATGGAGGGGGACAAGACTGCAGGGTGGGCTGATGAAAAATAATCAAGTGACTGCTGAGGCAGAGCCCATGGCACAGAGGAGAAAAGAGCCTTACAGAGTCTCTGCCAAGCGAGGTGAGCTTTTCCCTTGAATCTGTGGGGATGACAAGAGTCTAATTTGTGGAATTAAACTTTGGAGGTTCTTCTTCTTGAAAGTGGTTATTTGGTGATAGTAAGAGAACTTGGTTGAACTGGGGAAGATCAATGTGGAAACATGTTATGCAAATCATGAAGATCTCAAGGGCAGGACTTAACATTGGGACTATGAAGTGACTGTAGAGGTGCCTGGGTGGCTCAGTCTTTAAGAGTCTGCCTGCAGCTTGGGTCATGATCCCAGCATCCTGGGATTGAGCCCCTTGTAGGGCTCCGTGCTCAGTGGGGAGCCCGCTTCTCCCTCTCCAGCTCCCTCGTGGTTGTGTTTCCTCTCTGTCATGAATAAATAAAATCTTTAAAGAAAAATAAAAAAAAAAGTGACTGGAGGTAAAACTAGACTATTAATGTTGGTCCCTCTTCCCTTTCTAAGCCATTGTTTCTTTCCCACAACATTCGGTTTGCTTTCCGTCCAGATACAAATACTCTCTGCCTCTGTCTCACTAAGATTTGTATATTCTACTGTATCTCTGTTGATATATTTATGGACTAGAGTTGCTAGTCTTTTGTGTATAGGGAGGTCTGTGGCCGTCCCTTTGCTAACTTACACGTGAAAGCTGTTTCACTCAGGGGGCGCCTGGGTGGCACAGTCAGTTGAGCTTCTGACTCTTGTTTTTGGTTCAGGTCAGGATGTCAGGGTCCCGAGTTTGAGCTCCAAATTGGGCTTCCCCCTAAGCATGGAATTGCCTTGAGTTTCTCTCCCTCTGCCCCTCTGCCCATACATGCATGTGTTATGTCCGGATCAAGACCCACCCAAAAGAACCCACAAAAGGCAGGCTGGATGCAACTGCAAGAGGATTTATTTCCATTTACCTGGGGCACTCACCAGCACAAACGACGCAGTGCAGTGCTAAGGCGAGAAGCCCCACCTCTCCCCTTCCCAGCATTTTTATGCACTCGAGTAAACAAGCACATACGTCACTACACATGTAGGCGAGTTCCTTATTCTTTATAGGGCAATGACCTAAATCTATGCATTTCATTGGTGCATTTGAACAACTCAGGGGCTAGGCGTCACACATGGAAGCAGAAGAATCTAAATTCCAGGAATAGTTTCACGCCCGTACCCTAGGCCTGTCTTTTTCTGGCTTAAAATGAAGCCTGTCATGGAGGAACAGCAATCTACACTAACTTACGGTTAGAATTAATTACTTAAAACTGAACTCCACACATATGTGCTCACTCACTCTCTCTCTCTCTCTCTCTCTCTGCCTCTGATTAACAAATAAATCTTAAAAAAAAAAAGTTATTTCATTTCAGCATGGACTGCGTCTTCCAGCTTGACTGAAACTTCAAGTCCAGGGATGCCTGGGTGGCTCAGTTGGTTAAACGACTGCCTTTGGCTCAGGTCGTGATCCCAGGTTGCTGGGATGAGCCCCTGCATCCTGCTCCCTGCTCAGCAAGAAGCCTGCTTCTCCCTCTCCCACTCCCTCTATTTGTATTCCCTCTCTCACTGTCTCTGTCTGTCAAATAAACAAATAAAATATTTTAAAAATAATAATAAACTTCAAGACCAGGAACTCAAAAGGGATGGATTAGAGTTGCGGGTCCCAGGGCAAATCCCTGCAGATGACCTATGTGTAGCTCAGTGTGATCAGCGCTCATTCTTTCTCCACTCTGGTGACCAACCCAGCAAAACGAGGGAAATTAGAGTGTGATCAAGACACCCCCCCTTGTTTCTGGAAAGCTACCTTGTAGTACTTAGCCTGCTCCACTCTGGGAGCGGGAAGCTTCTGCACTCTCTTTGCTGAAGGGGATGGGCTCTTTCATTACCTTCCAGGACTCTGCCAGACCTGAGGCTGGTGAAGCCTTCAGGACAAACTGGCCGAGCAGGGAGGACAAGGAGAGCGCTTTGCATGTGTGGAGTTCAGTTTTAAGTAATTAATTCTAACCATAAATTGGTGTAAATTAAGTACATTTTGGAGTGAAGACTTAATAGTGTGCAGTGTGTTAAGATTAAGTGCTATTAGATATGGGGCAACATATTACAATTAAGCTAAATCTTGGTCTAAGGAGCTTTTAGGACCTGTTGCGAGGAATGCCGTTCCTCATTGGCAGGCTTCATTTTAAGCCAGAAAAAGACAGGCCTAGGGTATAGGCATGAAACTATTCCTGGAATTTAGATTCTTCTGCTTCCCTGTGTGATGCCTAGCCCCTGAGTTGTTCAAATGCACCAATGAAATGCATAGATTTAGGTCATTGCCCTATAAAGAATAAGGGACTCGCCTAAGTGTGTAGTGACATATGTGCTTGTTTACTCGAGTGCATAAAAAGGCTGCCAAGGGGAGAGGCGGGGCTTCCCACCTTCTCACTATGTCATACGTGCTGGTGAGAGCCCCAGCTAGCTGGAAATAAATCCTCTTGCTGTTGCATCCAGCCTGCCTTTTGTGGGTTCTTTTGGGAGGGTCTCGATCCAGACATAACAGGATTGATTTACTATGTAGTTTTCCAGCTCCTTCAAAGGAAAACCTACATAAGTGATGGTCAATGCTTTGTTGTAACAGAAGCATGCACAGCTTCAAGCTGGCCTCCAGCTCCGGGCAGCACCAAATCTGACCTGTCGTATGCTTATCAGCAGTCTGTTCAATGCCACATGTTGTGTGTCCCTCTCTAACCCATGTGCCTTAAGGAAGCATATGATTTAATCGGTGAATATTTCGGGATTTTCTAGATCTTGAGTTCTTGATTTTTAATTTATTTCCAATGTGTCAGAGAACATGATTTGTAGCATGTCAATAATTGGGTGCTTATGGAACCTGTGTTAGGGCCCAGATTATCTTCCTGAATGTTTCACACTACTAGGGAAAAAAGTGAGTTTTCCAACCACAGTTCAGTAGTGTAGTCCTTACTGTCCGTTAAAGCTGGCTGAAGAGTGTCACTGAGATCTTGTATGTAATTGCGGGTGAGGTGAGCCCATGTCCCCGGGATTGGACCTTTACTAGTGCTTCTCAGATTTCTGTTCCCATTAGTTGAGAGACTGCTGGGGGGTGCTGTGCTTGGGGCCCTTCCTCCCCGTGGAACTCTGGAGGGGACCAGATGTGGGGGTTTCCTTTCCCCCAGGTGACATCTGCTCTGGGAGAACCCCAGCCTCTCGCCATGGGAGAGAAGTGGCCCTCGAGGGAAGGTATCCTCAGGGAGAATGAGAGAGCTCTGGGGGTGTGTCAGAATGGTTGCTGTCCTTCTCTCCCTCTGGGAAGTATGAAGGACTTCTCTTTGGTCTTTTCTCTCATGATGTGGGGGGGCTGCGGGCAGTACACTCAGGAAAGAGTGGATGTCCTCGAAGCCTGGGGTCCCCGGGTTTTCCCCTTGAGCCTGTGGACATGGGGGCTGCAGAGAGTCATCCCTGGAGTGCCAGAGTGGGCCAGGGTGCCTACTCCGATCCCAGTCCAGCGGAGGGCTCAGCTCCAGGAAGCTGTGAGTCTGTGTCCCCCTCCCTGTCTCCCCAGTTTGTGTGGGGACAGTTTGCCCCATGACCTCAGTTCTCTGATGGACTGAAGAAGTGTTGGTTTTCCTCTGATCAGTTTTTTCCTTGTGATGACAGGACAGCTGATATCTAAATTTACCCGCATCAGACCACGGCCTGGAAGCCTCTCATTGGGTGCTCGTGGCAATTCATGGACTGCAGCTTGTTTCCTCTGCAGATGGTTCCCTTTCCCCACCTGTAACCGTCCCTCCGAATAATACACTGAGTAAAATATGACTGACTAATGAGGAATGGTACTGGTCACACAAACATGTGTAAACATGACCTTGAAGAAAACAACTACTAGCAACAGGCCTCTAGGGGAGAGGATAATATGCATCCTTGAAGCCTGTCAAGTGGGGACACCCAACCCGCTCAGGGCGGAACACCACCTTCTTCCCTTTTTCTTTGTCTCCCTGCCCCAGAGAAAGCCTGCTGTTAGAATAATCCCTTTACCTGCACTTGCTCTACTACAAATTCCCTGCTGGTCGACCAGGCACACCCTACTCTTCTTCTTGTTTACCTGTAAAACTTATGATCAAGGTAGGACTCACATTCCTTCTTGTTTACCTACAAGACCTATGGCTAACGTATAACCATCTTCTTCTTTGTTAGTTGTTGTATTGTATCTAATAAATAGGGACTGAGGAGTTGTTTGGGACCACAGTCCTTTCAGCTGTCATCCCTTGCTCCCTCTTCCTTACAGCTGACTTGTTTATGCCACATTCTTCTCCTGTGTGTTGTCAGGAAGCCGCAAGTGGCACCTAAACAGGGACAAGAAACAAAACAGGAGAAGAAGCCCCAATGTGAGTTTTTGCAGGGTTAGGCCTTTTTGCCATTCTGGGTACTTATCCAGGGCATGGGTAATCTAAAGAGCACAAACGAATATCTTACATATGTTTATTGAGATGGCTCCTAGAGGCGGGAGGAACCAAATTCAGGGAGGACAAACTTTTGGAGTTTTTAAAAGTAATTAAAGAACATTGCTTCTGATTCCCTGCATTAGGGACTTTAGACCTATAGACACGGGAGAAAGTAGGTCATGCCAAATTTTTGCATGCTAAAGGAAAGCCAATTTTGATGACTATATGGCCTCCTTGGACTCCTACTTGCTCTATTTTAGAGCCTTTACAAACCCTGATTCAGGTAGTGATAGTAAGTGTTCAGGAGAAACTAAAAACGAGGAACCTGAACATGCCATCCTGGAGGGAAAAGAAATTACTAAAGCCATTGCAAAGGAATATAGAAAGGAGGAATTTCCTCCCCTTCCTCCTCCAATAACACAACGAAAGGAGGGGACAACCGTTGGCTGTGCTACCACCATCGGCTATGCCATCCTATAAGAAGGCTCCATTTAGTGAAAAGGATGAAAAATCCATTTATCAGTCATTCAAAAAGGACTCATTGGAGCAAAGCGAGCAGCAGACCTAGATGCCTTATATTTGAATTTCCAGGCCATTATCAGGGAACATGTCACTCCAGGACATGATCCCAGCCACCCTAATGGTGTGTATGAGGCCATGCATTCCCTTCAAATTATTGATGGAATTAAAACAGGCAATAGAAAACTATATTAATTCCCCATATACAATGGAGATCCTTCAAGGCATCGCAGAAGACAATCAACTTATTCCGATTGATGGGTTATTGCTAGCAAAAACGGACTTATCCTCAAGTGAGTTTTTACAATTTAAAGTATGGTGGCCAGAGCATGCAGAAACAGCAGCTGCCCGCAACAGACCTAATCATGGTCCTATTTCAATGGAGCAGTTCATGGGCGTTGGGCCACGGGCTCGGGTGCAAGATCAAATACTGATGAATGATCAAGCTATTGAGCAGCTCTGAAGTTCTTGTTTGAGAGCGTGGGAGAGAATGGAATCCCAGGGAGAGAACTGTACTTCTTTTCAGAAGGTGGTACAGGGTCCTAAAGAACCCTATACTGATTTTGTTTTGTGAGATTACAATTACTATACTATTTGTGAGATTACTATGTTGTGAGATTACAAGAAGACAGATAAATAATTAAAAGGTAGATAAATAATCTGTTAAGAGATTATTAAAAGATAGATAAATAATCTCAAAACTGCTGATACTATTCTTCAGCTTTGGTATATGAAAATGCCAATGTTGATTATTAAAAAAATTGCCCACTCTTAAGGCAAGGGAACATGAAGGACTATATGAAGCTATGCCAAGGAGTGGGGACAGAGACCCGTAAAGCTGATTTGTTAGCTCAAGCAATGGCTGCTCTGGTCATAGGAAAATTTATAGGACAATGTTTCAACTGTGGGCAGAGAGACATACTAAAGCTCAATGTAGGCAACAAGGAAAATTCTCTCTGCAAAATGCAAAGCATAAGCCACCAGGTCTCTGTCCTAAATGTAAAAAGGAAATCCTTGGGCAAATCAATGTCATTCCAAAGTCCACAAGGATGGATCCCCCCTTCAGGGAAACTTACTTTGGGAGAAGCCCTCAACCCCAAAAAACAAGGGGGCCAATTATCCCTTAGCACCCAGCTTTCAGACAAATGTACCATTTTAAATTTATTGCCCGGTACGCCTGGCGGTGCTAGACTAGACATACCCATTCCCAGAGACCAACTCTGAATGCCTGCGGACTGCCCACTAAAATTCCAAATAATGTTTGTGGCCCTTTACCGAAGGGAACCACTGGGTTACCTTTGGCACCATCTGGCCTCACCTCAAAGGGAGTATTAGTCCACGCCGGCGTTATTCATTCAGATTATACCGGTGAAACTTCCGTGATGATAACTACTGTGGCTCCACACTGTTTTCAAAAAGGAAACTGCATCACCCAGTTGTTACTTTTATGGTATTTCCGGGGTCAATTTAAAAACATGGAAAGAAACTCTAATGGGTTTGGAAGCACTGGAAAAACCGAATCATATTTGACTGAGAAAATTTATCCAGATAAATCTATTTGCCATATTAAAATACAAGGAGCGGCACCTTGGTGCCTCTGTGGGTTAAAGCCTCTGCCTTCCAGTCAGGTCATGATCTAAAGGTCCTAGGATAGAGCCCCACATCAGGCTCTGCTCAAGGGGGAGCCTGCTTTCCCCTACCCCCCGCCTGCCTCTCTGCCTACTTATGATTTCTCTCTCTCTTTCTCTCTCCCTCTCTGTGTCAAAAAAATAAATAAAATAAAATCTTTAAAAAAAAAGAAAAAAAAAAAGAAAAACTATAAGGAAAAGAATTTTCGGTTGTAATTGATACCAGAGCTGATGTCTCAATCATAAGCTCATTACATTGGCCTAAAAAATGGCCATATAGTCCATCATCTAGTATTATCACCGGACAGGTTAGCAATGTGCATCAGAGTATTAATATTCCTTTCTGGGAAGGACCCCAGGGTTAATACTGCTGTCTGCCACCATATATTGTAGACTTGCCTATTAGCCTTTGGAGATGAGATTTACTAAGTCAATGGGAAGCCTCTCTAGTTATACCTTCCCCTAAGGAGGATTCCCAGGTTTTTCACTGAGGACCACTGCTCCTGAACCCATTAAGGTAAATTGGAAGAGTGATAGACCTATTTGGGCGGACCAGTGGCCCTAAATATAAGAGAAACTACTTGCTTTACAAGCCCTAGTTGAGGAACAGATAAGAAAAGGGCGTATTGAAGAATCTCACAGTCTTGGAATTCACCTGTCTTTGTTATTAAGAAAATATCAGGAAATTGAAGACTTTTTTTTTTTAAGATTTTATTTATTTATTTTACAGAGAGATCACAAGTAGGCAGAGAGGCAGGCAGAGAGAGGGGGAAGCATGCTCCCTGCTGAGCAGAGAGCCCGATGCGGGGCTGGATCCCAGAACCCTGAGATCATGACCTGAGCCTAAGGCAGAGGCTTTAACCCACTGAGCCACCCAGGCACACCAGCAGGACATTGGAGACTTTTAATAGACCTACTCATGGTTAATTCTGTTATCCAGCTCATGGGGTCTCTCCAACCTGGATTGCCTTCACCTAATTTAGTTCCACACGAATGGCCAGTAATTATCATAGATTTACAGGTTTGCATTTATATTATACCACTGGCTAAGGAAGATTGTTCCCGTTTTGCATTCACTATTCCCAGTGTGAATTTAAAAGAACCAGCCCAACGAAATCAATGGAAAGTTTTACCGCAGGGAATGTTAAATAGCCCTACTATCTATCAGGAATATGTGGCAGAAGTTATACAGCTGGTCAGAGATCAATTTCCACAAATTTATCTTATCCATTATATGGATGATATATTATGTACAGCCTCTGATAATGTACAATTGCAGGACGAATTTAATATGCTTCCATTACAATTTGAAAAATACAAACTAATTAATCTCCGGAAAAGATACAAACTTCCATACCTTTCTCATATTTGGGGTGCATTATGGACAGAACCTCAAGTAAATCACAAAAGATTCAAATCCATAGAGAGAAGATCATGACCTTAAATAATTTGCAAAAATTATTGGGAGACATTAATTGGATAAGACCTAAAATTGGAATTCCACTTCTGCTTTAATATCTATTTGTCCTTCTGAAGGGAGATCCTAACTTAAAGAGCTCTAGGACTCTATCAAAAGAGGCCTTAAAAGAATTACAATTGTTGAAAACCAGATTCAGTCAATGCCTACCGATAGAGTCCAACATAAAGTACCCTTAGATCTTATTTTTCATACCTCACATACACCAACTGGACTAAGTATACAGGAAGAACTAATCACATAATGGATTTTTCTTCCAAATAATACTATTAAAACACTCACTACCTATATAGACCATATTCATAGCATTATTCAATTGGAAAAAAAAGAACTCGTAGAACACAGAGATATGAACCAAAGGTTATTTTTCTGCCTTTAAGTAAAATACAAATTGAAACAGCATTTCAAATAATTTAAATAATTATTAATATTATTAATCCTAATTAATTCATCATTTAATAATAATTTATTATTTAATTTCATAATTGTTAAATACTTTAAATAATTTAAACTGGCAAATTGCCTGGGGTCCTGAGTTCGAGCCCAGCATTGGGGTCTCTGCTCAGCAAGGAACCTCTTCCCCCCTCTCTGACTGCCTCTAGGCCTACTTATAATCTCTCTCCTCTCTGTCAAATAAATAAGGAAAATCCTTAAAAAAAAATACCAGCACAACTTTTATTTGCTGTTAATTTTTTGACTAGTGGTGATAAAAACACTGTAGCAGTAGAAAGATATTTTGGTAAACAAAAACAAGACAACGTATATCGTCCAAGCTCGTGGAAAAATAGTACTTCTAATCGATGGTTCCCCAGTAACTTAGCTACCTGGGGGAAAGGATATGAGTGTGTATTACCTGACGAGGCCAGTGAGCCGGTATGACTGCCCTCTCGTTTCATAAAGGTTCCTCATGAGCGAGAAGAAAAAAATTCAGGTTTGAACC
>JAQQSY010006150.1:0-11214 GCA_028646535.1 Procyon lotor | reverse complement strand
TGAGGTCTTTTATCCATTTTGAGTTTATCTTTGTGTATGGTGTAAGAGAATGGTCAAGTTTCATTCTTCTATATATAGCTGTCCAATTTTCCCAGCACCATTTATTGAAGAGATTTTTTTCCCCGCACTGGATTTTTTTCCCTACTTTGTTGAAGATTATTTGACCATAGAGTTGCAGGTCCATATCTGGGCTCTCTACTCTGTTCCACTGGTCTATGTGTCTGTTTTTGTGCCAGTACCATGCTATCTTGGTGATCACAGCTTTGTAGTAAAGCCTGGAATCAGGCAACGTGATGCCCTCAGCTTTGTTTTTCTTTTTCAACATTTCCTTAGCAATTCGGGGTCTTTTCTAGTTCCATACAAATTTTAGTATTGTTTGTTCCAGTCCTTTGAAAAATCTTTTTCAAAGGTGAAAAGTCCTTTGAAAAATGCCGGTGGAATTTTGATCAGGATGGCATTGAAAGTATAGATTGCTCTGGGCACTATAGACATTTTAACAATGTTTATTCTTTGGAAGACTTAATATTCTTAAAACATCCAAATTACTCAAAGCAATCTGTGATTCAATGCATCCCTATCAAAACCCCCATGGCATTTCTTTTCAGAAAGACAAAAAACAATTCTAGAAATCATATGGAACCCCAGAAGACTCTAAATAGCCAAATCAATCCTGAAAAGAAAGAGCAAAGCTGAAGGTATCACACTTCCTGATTTCAATGTATGTTACAAAGTTATAGTAATTAAAATAAAATGGTAATGACATAAAGACAGATATGTAGACTAATGGGACAGGATAGATATCTCAGAAATATATCAATATACATATGGTTTACTAATGTCTGACAAGGGTGCTAAGAATACACTACAGGTAAAGGATAGTCTCTTGGATGAACGGCTCTAGGGAAATTGTATATCCACATGCAAAAGAATGAAATTAGACTCTTTAACACCTTACACAAAAATCAACTCAAAGTAGATTAAAGATATAAATGTAAAACCTGAAACTGTGTAACTCCTAGAAGAAAATAGAGGGAACATCTTCATGACTCTGGTCTTGGCAACATTTTCATAGATACACCAAAAACACAGATAAAAGCAAAATTTGACAAGTGATACTATATCAAACTAGAAAGCCTCTGTACAGCAAAACAAAACAAAAAAAGACAATCACTGGAATGAAAAGACAACTTATGGAATGGAAGAAAATACTTGCAAACCATATATCTGATAAGGGGTTAATTTCCAAAATATATAAAGAACTGGTACAACTTAAAAGTAAAACATTAAAAATAGGCTAAAGATTTAAGTAAATATTTCTCCAAAGAAGACAGACAAATGGCCAACAAATGTATGAAAAGATGCTCAATATTACTAACCGTCAGGGAAATGCAAATCAAAACCACAAGTTATCACCTTACAACTGTAAGGATGGCTATTATTTAAAAAACAAAAGAGAAGTGTTGGAAAGACTATGGAAAATTTGGACTTCTTGTACACTGTTGGTAGGGATGCAAAATGGTGCACCTGCAATGAAAAACAGTTAGGGGTTCCTCAAAGAATTAAAAATAGAACTACCATACGATGTAGCAATCCCACTTCTGGGTATTTATCTCAAGGAATGAAATCAGGATCTTGAAGAGATACTTGCACTTGCAAATATTCACTGAAGCTTTATTCGCAATAGTTAAGAAGGGGAAAAAATACAGATGTCCATTGACAGATGAGTGAAAAAAGAAAATGTGGTATATACATATAATAGACTATTATCCAGCCTTAAAAAATAAAGGAAATCTGTGTTATGCAACAACATGAATGAAGTTGGAGGCAATCATGTTAAGTGAAATAACCCAGTCACAATACAAATACTGCACAATTACACTTATATGAAATATTCCATATTTCTATATTATATTTGGAATATTTCCAAATATTCCATATTATATTCCATATGTAATATGGAAGCAAAGAATGGTATTGTGGTTGCCAGGGGTTGGGGGTGGGAGGAGAGAAAACAGGAGTTGCCAATCAATAGGTATAAACTTTCAGTTAAGCAAAATAAACAAGTTCCTGAAGTGCTGTATAACATTGTACCTATAGATAACAATACTGTATCATACACTTAAAAAAATGTGTTAAGAGGCTAAATCTCATGATCAGTATTCTTACAACAAGAAAAATGCCTTTTATATATCCTCATTTCTTCCTATGAGAGATGATAAATACAGTAATGCTATCATAGCTCTGTTTAATGCTATGAAACTTGTGGAATTGATATACTGAATCATGAATCATTGTATAGTGTGCTATGTCTAATTCGTTTTCCTTTTTTAAAAATTTGTTTTCCTAATGACCCTACACTTAAAATAATTTGCTTATAGGGGCGCCTGGGTGGCTCAGTGGGTTAAAGCCTCTGCCTTCGGCTCAAGTCATGATCTCAGGGTTCTGGGATCGAGCCCCGCATGGAGCCCCACATCGGGCTCTCTGCTCAGCAGGGAGCCTGCTTCCTGCCCTCTCTCTGCTTGCCTCTCTGCCTGCTTGTGATCTCTCTCTTTCTGTCAAATAAATAAATAAAATCTTCTAAAAAAATAATTTGCTAAAAAAAAAGAAAAAAATAATTTGCTTATTTTTTTACTTTTGTTTGTTTGTTTGTTTATTTGGTTATTTATTTATTTATTTTTAAAAGATTTTATTTATGTATGAAAGAGAAAGTCGGGAAGGATTCTGACTCTGGGGCTTGATCCCAGGACCCTGAGATCATGACATGAGCCAAAGGCAGATGTTTAACCAACTGAGGCACCCAGACATCCCTTCTTATTGTTTTTAGGATTTTGTTGAAGTGCTATAATGTATTAAGTTGATCAGATAGCACTTTGGAAACAGAAAGAGGATACTCATGAAGAGAAATTGCTGCTGGGATATAACCATGGATTTATTCTTCTCTCATGACTCTGAAGGAGGCAATACTGAGGCACAGTGACAAAGAAATGGATGCCCAAAGTCCTTGGCTATTTATTAAAGAGCTTGCGGGGGCTGGATGTCTCAGTTGGTTAAGTGGAGGACTCTTGATTTCAGCTCAGGTCATGATCTTCAGGGTTCTATGTTGGGCTCCACACTCATCAGGGAGTCTGCTTGAGGATTCTCTCTCTCCCTCTGCCCCTCCCCCAGCTCTCTCTTTCTCAAATAAATACTTTTTTTTTTTTAATAATAAATACATTTTTAAAAGACATTGATGTTTCCACCTTTATCTCTTGGTTCTCTCACCCTGGGGAAAGCCAACTCTCATGTCTTTTCTTTTTTTTAAACATTTTATTCATTTATTTGAGTGAGACAGTGTGAGAGAGCACAAGCAGGGGAAAGACAGAGGCAGAAGGAGAGGCAGACTCCCTGCTGAGCAGGGACCCTTGATACGGGGCTCCATCCCAGGACCTCAGGATGATGGCCTGAGCCAAGCAGATGCTTAACCAACTCAGCTACCCAGGGACCCCCTAAATAAAGAAATCTTAACAAAAAGAGTTTATATTAGCTAGGGTAGACCATCTGCTATAACAAACTAATCTCAAAAATTTTAATGGCTTATCCTAATAAATATTTATTTCTCGTTCAAGAAATATGGATGTTCCTGGTTGATGGGGAGCCTTCACCATGGTCACTCAGGAATACATGCCCCTTCTGGCTTGGTGTCCTCTGATGGAGCCTGTGCATTGGTTTGGGACCTACGAAGGGAATGAAGGCCACCCTTGGAGGTCTTATGGGCCATGTCCAGTAATGACTTTCACTTTCACCTGCATGCCAGTGTCAGCCACCTAACTGCAGGGGTTGATGAGGAATGGAGTTTAACTTTGTGTCCAGGAGAAAGGGGAACAATGGCGATCACTGGATACAGGTCTCTGGGTTCTGAAAGACTGTATTCTTGAGTTTGCAGTTTATCCTTTGCCCTTCACTGAGGCGATCCATGATTTAAAGGAAAGGAGCTAGAGAACACTTCCTCTCACATTTGACACAGTATCTCTCTAAGGCTGCCTTTTGAAAATAGGAAATCAATCCTTCACTTTTTTTGTTTAATAAAAATCATATCTTCACTCCAAAATAAGCTCTCTCATCTGGTTGTCATATCTTGCTTCTATAAAATAACTATTTGCTGAGTCTCTCATTTATAATTCTAACTGGTGAATCTCAATAATTTTTGACTTACAAAAATGGCAATTTCATATTACTCAAACTAATAGGAGATACACCTCAAATGCCTTCCTTTTTTCTTTTCTTCTGACATTAACTGGTTTTCAAATAAATGGGCAAAGGACTTGAATAGACATTTCTCCAAAGAAGATACACAAATGGCCAGAAAGCCTATGAAAAAATTCTCAGCATTATCAGTCATGAGGGAAAAGTAAATTTCAAACACAAAGAGACACACTTCACTCACTGGGATGGATATAATAAAAAAATGGACTAGTGTTGAAGAGCATGTGGAAAATTGGAACCCTTATAAAGTTTGCTGGTGGGAATGCAAAATGGTGCAGCTCCTTTGGAAAATAGTTTGGCAGTCCCTGAAAGAGTCAAACATAGAGTTACCACATTGACCCAGAAATTCCATTCTAGGTTATCTATCCAAAAGAACTGAAAATATGTGTCCACAAAAAATTCATACATGAATGTTTGCAGCAGCATTATTCATAATAGCAAAAAAGTAGAAACAATTCAAATGTCTATCAACTTAGTAGTGAATAAATAATATCCATACACTGGTTTATCATTCAGCAATAAAAAGGAACGAAGCACAGATACATAGCCCAACATGGATGAATCTTGAAAATATTAGGCTAAGTTAAAGAAGCCAGAAACAAAAGGTCATATATTGTGTGATTCCATTTACATGAAAAGTTCAGAATATATAAATCCATAGAGACAGAATTATAGATTAGTGGTTGCCAGGCTGGGGGTAGGAGAGTGGGGGAGGGTATGGAGTTTCTTTTTGGGGTGATGAAAATATTCTGTAATTAGATAGTGGTGATAGTTACATAACTTTTGAAGATAGTAGAAATCACTGACTTGTACACTTTATAAAGATAAAATTTATGATATATGAATTATACTTCAGAAAAAATTTTAAAAAAGAATACATGATAAGTATCTTGTCCTTAATTAAAATGTCAAAGAAGTATAAAAAGATATCAGTTGGGTATATTTGTTTGGGTCTGTTTCTGAGTTCTTTATTCTGTTTCATTGATCTGAGTGTCTATCTCTCAGTTAATACTATGTTGTTTTGATTATAGTAGCTATATAGTTGGTCTTAATATTGGGTAGAATAGTTTCTCCTATGATATTCTTCTTGGTCGAGATTTTTAAAAAAATGCTCATTTACTTATTTGAGAGAGAGAGAGTAAGCGAGTATGAAGGGAGGGGCAGAGGGAAAGAATTTTAAGTAGATTCTCCGCTGAGTGTGGAGCCCGAAGTAGGGCTCAATCTCACCAACCTAAGATCACGACTACAGCTGAAACCAAGAGTTTGATGTTCAACCGACTGAGCCACCCAGGTTCCCTTTGCCAAGATTTTAAAAAACTATTTTAGGGCCTGTGTCCTTCCATATAAATTTTAGAATAAACTTCTCTTTGTCTATCTTTATCTCAAAATCTTGTTAGGATTATGAAAGGAATTGCATTAACTTGTATATCAACCTGGAAAGAATTGACATCTTTACTTTGTTGAGTCTTCCAATTAATAACTATGGCATTTCTTTTTTTTTCAGCTTAATTGAGGTATAATTACAAATAAAATGTAAGATATTTGAAGTGTACAGCATGATAATTTGATATACATATACACTGTGTAGGGATTCCTCCCATCTAATTAACACATTCATCACCACATACACACACAAACATGCATATTAATTATTTTTTGTGATAAAATTTAAGTTCTATTCTCTTAGCAAATTTCAATTATATAATACAGTGTTATCAACTATAGTAATCAATTTATACATTAGATCCTCAAGCTTTTTTTTTTTAACTTGCTGTGAAAAGTTTGTATCCTATTACTAAACTCTCCCCATTTATTGCACCCAACCCCCACCAAAGTGATAAAAAAGGAATTACTTTTCTACTCTCTGTTTCTATAACTTTGATTTTTTTAAATTTAAATTTTTATTTATTTATTTTAAAGATTTTATTTATTTATTTGACAGAGCAAGAGAGAGAAAGATAAGCAGGGGCAAGAGCAGAGGGAGAAGGAGAGGGGCTGACTCCTCACTGAATAGGGAGCCCAATTTGGGGTTCTATTCTAGGACCCTGGGATCATGATCTGAGCTGAAGGCAGATGCTTAACCCACTAAGCTACCCAGGCACCACCCCCTCAGCCTTTTTTTAGATTCCACATATAAGCGATACCATATTTGTCTTTCTCTGTTTGGCTTATATCAGTTAGCATGATACCCTTAAGATCTATCCATGTTGTCACAAATGACAGGGTTTCCTTCTTTCACATGGCTGAATAATATTCCATTATATATATATACAACATCTTCATTACCCAGGCATCTGTTGCTGGACACTTAAGTTGTTCAATATCTTGGCTATTGTGAGTATGTGAAATATAGACATGAGATTGATTTTTTTTCCAACACAGAGAGAAAAGGAACTATATTTATTATTCAGACATGCTGGGCAAAAATGAATATTAGAATCAGAAAACAATAGATTATTCCACCTAAAGTACAAATATTTTATGAATTACCCACAAGGTAACAATTTATGATTGTATTTAAAACCAAGGCTTTTTTTCACAGGGTGATGAGTTACATCTAAAATTACAACATATACTGTTAGTGTTTAATATTATGAATCATTTTTTATTTTAAAATATATTTTTTAAAGATTTTATTTATTTATTTGACAGAGAGGAGAGAGATCACAAGTAGGCAGAGAGGCAGGCAGAGAGAGAGGGGGAAACAGGCTCTCCGCTGAGCAGAGAGCCTGATGTGGGGCTTGATCTCAGGACCCTGAGATCATGACCTGAGCCGAAGGCAGAGGCTTTAACCCACTGAGCCAGGCACCCCATATTTTAAAATATTTTAAAAATTTTAATTCCAGTATATTTAATAAAGTGTTATATTAGTTTCACATGTACAATATAGAGATTCAGCTATTCTATACATTACACAGTGCGCATCCTAAGTATGCTCCTAATCCCCTTTACCTATTTCACCCTTCTCCCCACCCATCTCCCCTCTGGGAACCACCAGTTTGTTCTGTTATATATTTAAGAGTCTTTTTCTGTTTGTTTCTTGTTTTTCTTTGTTCATTTGTTTTGTTTCCTAAATTGCATATATAAGTGAAATCATATGGTATTCATCTTTCTCTGACTGACTTAGGTCACTTTGCAATATACTCTTTAGATATGTTCATGTTGTTGCAAATGGCAAATTTTATTCTTCTTATTTCTATTTTAATTCCAGTATAGTTAATGTACGGTGTTATATTAGTTGCAGGTGTAGAATATAGTGATCCGAAAATTCCATACATCACCCAGTGCTTATCAGGACAAGTGCACTCTTTGATCCCCCTCACCTATTTTACCCAACCATTCCCTCAACCCCCTTCTGGTAACTCTCAATTTGTTCTCTATAGTTAAGAGCCTGATGACACCTGAGTGGTGCAGTAGGTTGAGCAACTGAGTCTTGGTTTTGGCTCTGGTTGTGAGTTCAAGATTGTGATCTCAAGATCGTGAGACCAAGCCCTGTATTGGGCTCAGAGCTCAGTGCAGAGACTGCTAACGTTTCTCTCCCCCTCTTCTTCTGTCCCTCTCCTCTGGGCACTTGCTCATGTGCTCTCTCCCTAAAATAAATAAATCTTTTTTTTTTTTAAGATTTTATTTATTTGAGAGAGAGAAAGCACGAGCAGTGAGGAGAGACAGAGGTAGAAGCAGACTCCCTGCTGAGTGGGGAGTGCGACATGGGACTCAATACCAAAACCTGAGATCACAACCTGAGCTGAAAGCAGACGCTTAACCAGGCACCTTAAACAAATAAATCTTATTTTTTAAAAAAGATTTTATTTATTTATTAATGACAGAGAGAGAGAGATCACAAGTAGGGAGAGAGGCAGGCAGAGAGAGGGGGGAAGCAGGCTCCCCGCTGAGCAGAGAGCCCGATGTGGGGCTCAATCCCAGGACCCCGAGACCATGACCTGAGCCAAAGGCAGAGGCTTTAACCCGCTGAGCCACCCAGGCACCCCAACAAATAAATCTTAAAAAAAATGAGTCTGGTTTTTGGTTTGTCTCTCTCTCTCTTCTTTTCCTTTGTTTTATTCCTTAAATTCTGCATATGAGTGAAATCTTTTGGTATTTGTCATTCTGACTGACTTACTTTGGCTTAGCATTATACTTTCCAGATCCATCCGTGTTGTAATGGCAAGATTTCATTCTTTTTTATGGCTGAATAATATTTATTACACACACACACACACACACACTACAACTTCTTTATCCATTGATCTATCAATGGACGGTTGGGCTTTTCCCATAATTTGGTTATTGTAAATAATGCTGCAATAAACACAGGGGTGGTTCATGTATCCCTTTGAATTAGTGTTTCGTATTTTTTTTTTTTTTTTTGGTAAATAACCAGTAGTGTGATTACTGGATGGTAGTTCTATTTTTAACTTTTTGAGGAACCTCCATATTGTTTTCCACAGTGGCTGCACCAGTTTGCATTATCACCAAAAGTGAAAGAGGGTTCCTTTTTTTCCACATCCTCACAACACTTGTTGTTTCTTGTGTTTTTGATTTTTCACCATTCTCACGGGTGTGAGGTAGTATCTCATTGTGGTTTTGATTTGGATTTCTGTGATTATGAAAGATATTGAGCATCTTTTTATGTTTCTGTTGGCTATCTAGATGTCTTCTTTGGAGAAATGTTTGTTCATATCCTGTTCAATTTCAAATGAATTACTTGTTTTGGTTTTGCATTGTATAAGTTCTTTTTAATACTAACCCTTTATTGGATTTTTCATTTGCAAATGTCTTCTCCCAATCAGTAGGTTGTCTTTTAGTTTTCCTGTTTCCTTTGTGTGCAGAGCATTTTATTTTGATGTAGTCCCAACAGTTTATTTTTGCTTTTATTTCTCTTGCCTCGGGAGACATATCTAGAAAAATGTTGCCATGGCTGATGTCAGAGAAATTACTGTTTGTGTTCTCTTTTAGGATGTTTATGGTTTCAGGTCTCATATTTAGGTCCTTAGTCCATTCTGAGTTTATTGTTGTGCATGGTGTAAGAATGTAGTTCAGTTTCATTCTTTTGTATGTAGCTGTCCAGTTTTCCTAATACCATGTGTTGGAGAGACTGTCATTTTCCCATTGCATATTCTTGCTTCCTTTATTGAAGACTGACCATATAATGTTGAGTTTATTTCTGGACTCTCTATTCTGTTCTACTGATTTATGTGTCTGTTTCTTGCCATTAGCATACTGTTTCGATTACTACAGCTTTGTAGTTTATTTTGCAATCTGGGATTGTGATGATTCCCATTTAGTATTTTTTCAAGATTGCTTTGGCTACTTGGAGTCCTTTGTGGTTCTGGACACATTTTAGAATTATTTTATTTTTGTGAAAAATGCTATTGGTATTTTGATAAGGATTGCATTAAATATGTAGATTGTTTTGGGTACTATAGACATTCGTTCTCCTAATCCATGAACATGGAATGTGTTTCCATTTATTTATGTCATCTTCATTTTTTTTTATGGGTGTTTTATAGTTCTCAGAGTACACATCTTTCACCCCCTTGGTTGTTTATTCTTAGGTATTTTGTTACTTTTGGTGCAATTGGAAATGGGATTATTTTCTTAATTTCTCTTACTGCTACTTCATTATTAGTATATAGAAATGCAGTGGAATTCTGTATATTGATTTTGCATCCTGAGACTTTACTGAATTCTTTCATTAGTTCTAGTAGTTTTTGGTGGAGTCTTTAGGGTTTCTGTATATATTACCATGTCCTTTGCAAATAGTGAAAGTTTTACTTTTTCCTTACCAATTTGAATGTCTTTTACTTTTTTTTCCTGTCTGATTGCTGTGGCTAGGATTTCCAGTACTATGTTGAACAAAAGTGGTGATAGTGGACATCCTTGTCTTGTTTTTAACCTAAGGGGAAATGCTCTCAGTTTTCACTATTGAATATAATGTTAGCTGCAGGTTTTTCATATATGGCCTTTATTATATTGAAGTATGTTCCCTCTAAACCTATTTTGTTGATGGTTTCCATCATGAATGGATGTTGTACTCTGTCAAATGTTTTTGCAGCATCTATTGAAATAGACGGTTTTTATGCTTTCTCTTGTTGATGTGATGTATCACATTAATTGATCTGGGAATATTGAGTCACTCTTGCATCTAAGGAATACATTCTACTTCATTGTGGTGAATGATTTTTAAAATGTGTCATTGGATTTGGTTTGCTAATATTTTCTTGAGAATTTTGCATCTATGTTTATGAGAGATATTGGCCTGTAGTTTTCTTTTTTTGTCTTGTCTCTGTTTTTTTTTTTTTTTAAGATTTTATTTATTTGACAGAGAGAAACACAGTGAGAGAGGGAACACAGGCAGAGGGAATGGTAGCGGGAGAAGCAGGCTTCCTGCTGAGCAAGGAGCCTGATGCGGGGCTCGATCCCAGGACTCTGGGATCATGACCCAAGCTGAAGGCAGACTCTTAACGACTGAGCCACCCAGGCGCCCCTCTATCTGGTTTTGTTATCAGGGTAATGTTGGCCTCATAGAATGAATTTGCAAGATTTTCTTTCTCTTCTATGTTTTGGAATAGCTTGGGAAGAATTGGTTTTAACTCTTCTATGACTATTTGGTAGAATTCACCTGTGAAACCATCTGGTTCTGGACTTTTGTTTGTTGGGAGCTTTTGATTACTGATCCAATTTCTTTGCTGGTAATCAGTCTGTTCAAATTCTCTATTTCTTCCTGCTTCAGTTTTGGTAGATTATATGTTTCTACGAATTTATCTATTTCTTCTAGGTTGTCCAATTTGTGGCACATATAATTTTTCATAATATTATAACACTTGGTATTTCTGTGGTGTTAGTTATTTCTCCTCTTTTATTCCTGATTTTGTTTATTTGAGTCATCTCTCACTCTCTCTCTTTTAATGAGTCTGTTAAAGGTTTATCAATTTTGGCGATCCTTTCAAGAACCAACTCTGGTTTCATTGA
>JAQQSY010006149.1:0-11217 GCA_028646535.1 Procyon lotor | reverse complement strand
GTTTATTTCTTTAAAATTCAATCCCCGTTCACTTTTCTCATACAATGCCTAGCGTCAGACTGGGATGTAGCAGGGTCACATCTGGGAACTCCAAGCTCCTTGGCCCCATGGCTGCAGCCTTCGGTGTCTCCGTTGCCTCTGTCTGTAGCCCCACCACATACCTCTTCTGGCCTCACCTTTACTTCCCTATAACAGTCTTTTTTTTTTTTTTTTTTTTATCATCCTACACCCTTGCCGGCCCATGTTTCTGGAATGTTCTTACCAGCCTACCTCTACTCATCGAGAAAGATTCCTGTCAAAGCTTACCTTCTCCAGAAAGCTGCTCTGCCTCCTCCCACTCTCCATGCTGGCCAGCACAGCACAGCACCTAGAACTCTCCCATAGTGCTGGGGTCCAGTGGTGTCTGTCTGGCCCCAGTAGGCAGTGAGGCCGTCTAGCTTTCAGTGCCCACCCCTGATGCTAATGCAGTAGCTGCCCAGAAGGGACCCTCCCAGCAGCCCCTTCAGGTCCCCCTCTGAGGGGGGCGGATTCTGGAACACCCGATTCCTCGTATCATTTCCATGGCGTCAGCTCCTCCTGACATCAGTGCCGGGATCTGGGGCCCTTGATTTTTGAGACTTCTTCCCATTAGCAGCTACAAACTGAAATGTTATTTTTGTTTGAAGAAGAGATAAGGCATCTGGAGTCAGAGTGCCTGGGTGTGAATCCTGACTCCCATCAGAGAAGCTGTGGGACTTTGGACAAGTATTATCCTACCTCAGTTCTGTCTCCCATAAACAGGATGACCACAGTGTCAAGCTCCAACAGTTGTTGTGAGGACTCAAGGACTTTGTATATATGAACACAGTCTGGCCCACACTGGCCCACTGCGTGAGGGTTAGCCAGTCCTGGGATGATTTCCAGAACACTGCCACTCAGATCACAGGTCTCCTTTCCTCTTGGCTCCTCTCACCCGGTTTCATCTCCTCAGAGGCCCATGTGGGGCCTGGGGGCATCGCCCCCTGTGCTCTGGCAAAGTCCCTATTTCCAATTAAGCCTTCATTCTGCGCTTCCAGATGTACCTGAATATTTGGAGGACACTATCAGCAGACTCTAGACAGTCTCTGGGTTTAGGTGTTCCAGACCAGAAAATTACCCAGGAACTCCAGACATTACAGAACTGCCTAATGCTGGTGTAATTTTGCAGCGCTCTCACATTTCTTATAATTTTGTGTGTTCTTTCAAGTTCCAAAGGACTCTAAAGCATTCAACATAGCCCAGCACAGGTGGAGTCAGGAGACACACAGTCCAAGCTCTCTACCCTTACCTTTCTGACCCTTTCTGAACCTCCAGAGAATAAAGAGGATGCTGACAAATGAGGCAGGATAGATAAGATGGGAGGATTTAACTCTATACCTCTTGCCGCTCTTATACCTTTGTGCGTTTGCTCAAAGGTATACTCTCACATGTTTGCTCAAATCTCTTTGTTCATGTAGTCCAGAGCTTTGGCTATTGGTTCCCAAAGCCTGAGCTATAAGAGGAGCAAAGGGCACCTGTGGACACTAGATGGGCCCCAGAAATAAGAGCACTAGCCATTAGGAACCACCTTGCTAGCTCTTTAGTATACCTACTACCCTGCCCATCCCGGAAGCCCAAGAGTGTGAAGGACTCAGGGGGGTGGAAAGCTCCACAGTTAACAGCCATACCTCACCATTCACACCCTCAGAGTGTGGGTACCCCAAGACCAAAAAGATCATATAAAGTTGATAGGCTACGTGCAAATAACATTTAAAAGGCTTAAAAAGCAGTAGTGTTCTTGGTTAGTAATACTATGGATTACTTTAAGGAAATTGCTTTCTTTCTTATCTGTAATCTAGGTGGCAGATTCCGTGAGGTTAGGAGACTGTATCTGTCATACCTCAAGAGACCTCAATAGATAGTCCTTGAATGAGGAAATGTTAAGCAGAAAAAGTTCCTTGATAAGGTCTTGGCAATCAAATTTTGTGTATAGGTCACCAAAACACAAACAAGTAGGCCTATGTCAAACTAAAAATCTTCTGCATAGCAAAAGAAAATGAAAAAGCAGCTTATGATATGTGAGAAAATATTTGAAAGCCATATATATGGGAAAGGGCTAATAGGCAAAATAATGTTAAGCTTTTATTTCATATGGCCACCACGTGTCAGGCACAAATTAAAATAATCCTTGGAAACAATACAGAATTGACTCAGAAGTGGAATACCATAAAAATCTATTTAAGACTGTGTTAAGAGTTAACACCCATAAACGGCACAACTGAAAAGTCATGGTACAAATTTCACAAGCCATGCTTGGAAAGCACTCGAATAAAGCATGAGCTATAGAAGCAGACTGCCCGCCTGCTTTATACCCGGCTTCACCCCTGACGAAGCCTGTCAATTGAAGCAAGTTTCTTAACTTCTCCATGCCTCAGTTTCCCCAACTGTATATGGGAATCAGGTCAGTACCTACTTCAGGTGGTGGTTGTGAGACTGAGTTTACTCATGTGAAGTGTTCCGAACAACATCTGGCAGAGAATAAGTTCTAGAGTGTTCGCTATTCTACATCACTCATGGGCACATTTGAGCACCATACCTTATACGGTGTGGAGTACATGGGAGGAGTTCAATAATATTTGTTGATAAATTATAACCTCAATAAACTAAAATGTGAGGTGGGGGTAGAAGTGAAAGTAGAGAATTTTTATATGCTATCCTAGTTGACCCATCAGCTTAAGATAGGATGTTAGAACCTTATGACATTTTATGTAAGTCTCAGGGTAACCACAAAGGAACAACCTATAGTAGATACACACGAGATTAGGATAATGGTATCAAAACTTACTACCACAAAAAGTAATCAAATCACAAAGACTGCCAGAGAAAGGGAAAAAGGCACCGTAAAACAATCCAAAAACAGTGAACAAATTAACAATAGTAAGTCCCTACCTATCAATAATTACTGTAAGTGTGAATTAAATTATCCAATCAAAAGACAGACTGGTTGAATAGAAGAAAAAAACCCCAGAACACTAGAACCAGTGATAAAGAGACTCCCTTAAGATCACACAGGTTAAAAGTGAAGATTATGGAGAAAAAATATATATGTAGTATATATACTGTATATATACAGTATGTACTGTATATACTGTTCCCCCTGCTTGTATTCTGTCAAAATCTTTTTAAAAAAATAAAAAATGAAGACATCAACAGCAATACAGTAATGGTGGAGAATTTAAATAACACTCTCAACCATGATTAGATCACCCAGGCAGAGAATCTATAAGGACACAGTGGATTTCTACAACACTAGACTAAATGGACTTAATAGACCTACAGAACATTCTATCCAACAGTAAAATACACATTCTTTTTAAGTGGTAATGGAACAGTCTTCAAGGAGGGACATGTTAGACTATAAGTCTCAACAAATTCAAGAAGATAGAAATTACATCAAATATACATATATATACACACACACACACACATATATATGTATACACACACACACACACAATTTTTTTTTTTTTTTTAACCACAGTGGTAGGAAACTAGAAATCACGAACAAAGAAAATTCGTTTTTTTTTTTTTTTTTAAAGATTGTATTTGACATACAGAGAGAGCAAGCTCCGGCAAGGGAGCAGCAGAGGGAAAAGGAGAAGCAGGCTCTCCAGTGAGCAGAGGCCCCAGTGTGGGGTTTGGTCCCAGGACCTTGGGATCATGACCTGAGCCAAAGGCAGATGCTTAACCAACTGAGCCACCCAGGCACCCTCAACACACTGTTGAACAACTGATATAACAAGGAAGAAATCAAATGAGACATCAAAAAATACCTTGAGACAAATGGAAATTCGAACACAACGCACCAAAACTTAAAGGATGCAGCAAAAGCACTGCTGAGAGGAAAGTATGACAATCTTCCTTAAGGGGGGGAAAAACCCTAAAAAATTTCAAATAAACAACCTAACAATACACCTCGAGGAACTAGAAGAACAAACTAGGCCCAAAGTCAGCCGAAGTAAAAAAAAAAAAAAAAAAAAAAAATCAAATAAATGAAATAGAGAAGAGGACAAAAATAGAGAAGATTAACAAAATAAGAACAGCTTCTTTAAAAATACAAAGAACTAAAAAAACCAAACCAAAACCAAACCAAAAAAAACCAAAAACAAACAAAAAAAAAAACCAAAACTACAAACCTTTAGCTACACATCAAGAGGGGGGGGAAAAGAAAGAGGACTCAAAAATCAGAGAGAGGAGCCATTACAATTGATACCACAGAAATAAGGACAAAGGATCAGAGACCACTATGAAAAATTATACACCAAAAAACTGGACAGCCTAGAAGAAATAGATAAAATCCTACAAACATACAACCAACAGACTAATGAAGACACAGAAACGTTATCCAAACCAATGATGAGCAAGGAGATGAAGCATTAAAGAAAACAAAACCTACCAACAAACAAATTTCAGGACCAGATGGCTTCACTGGTGAATTCTACAAAACATTTAGAGAAAAACTAACACCAATACTTCTCAAACTCTTCCAAAAAATTGAAAAGGCACTCTGAATCTAGTTTTAAAATACCAATATTACAATGATACCAAAGTCCAATAAAGACACTACAAGAAAAGGAAACTATAGATCAACATCCCTGATGGCCACAGATGCAAAAATTCTCAATGAAATTTTAGCTGAATTCAACAATACACCACCCCCCATGCACGGGGACCAAACAAGATACATCCTGGAAATGTAAGCATGGTTCAACATACAAAAATTAATATACATCATATTATTTAAATGAAAAATAAAATCTTATCTCAGATGCAGAGAAAATATTTGACAAAACCCAACATTCGTTCATGATAAGAACTTTCAACAAATATAGAGGGAACTTCACACAAAAAAGGACATGTAATGATAGGCCCAGGGCTAACATCATACTCAAGAGTGAAAGGTTGAAAATTTTCCTCTAAGATCAGGAGCTAGACTAGGATGCCCACTTTCACCACTTACATTCAATATAGTACTAGAAGTCCTAGCCAGAGCAATTAGGAAAGAGAAATAAAGAGCATCCGAATCAGGAAGGAAGAAGTAAAGCAGTCACTATTTGCAGATGATGGGACATTGTTTATAGAAAATCCTTAAGATTTCATAAAAATACTATTAAAATAAATGAATTCAGTAACCTGGAATGTTCCAGATCAAAGGTACAAAGATCAGTTGCATTTCCATACACTAGCAATGAAATACCTGAATAAGGAAAACAATCCCATTTACAATAGCAATGAAATGAATAAAATACCTAGGAATAGATTTAACCAAGGAAGTAAAGATCTATATACTGAAAACCATAAAACACTGATAAAAGACACAAATAAATGGAATGTTATTTCATGTTCATGGAAGAATATTGTTGAAGTGTCCATTCTCCCAAAGCCATCTATAGATTCAATGAGATGACTATAAAAATTCCAATGGCATTTTTCACAAAATTAAAATGATCCTAAGATTTATATGGAACAACCTAAGACTCTGAAAAAGAGCAAAGCTGGAGGCATAACACTTCCTGATTCAAACTGTATTACAAAAGTATAGTTATCAAAATAGTATGGTATTGGCATAAAGACAGACCTATAGGTTAGTGGAACAGAATTAAGATCCTAGAAATAAACTTCTGCATATACAATCACTAATATTTGACAAGGGAGCTAAGAATACTCAAGAGAAAAAAGTGTCTCCAATAAATTCTGGAGGGAAAACTGGATATTCCCATGCAAAAGAATGAAACTGGACTCCTAATATATACCCCTCATAAAAATGAACTCAAACTCAAAATGGATGAGAAACTTAAATGTAAGACCTGAAACCACAGAACACACAGTGAACACATACAGAAAAAGTTCCTTGGTATGGTCTTGGCAATCAATTTTTGTATATAGGATACCAAAACACAAACAAGTAGGCCTATGTCAAACTAAAAATCTTCTGCATAGCAAAAGAAAATGAAAAAGCAGCTTATGATATGTGAGAAAATATTTGAAAGCCATATATGTGTGAAAGGGCTAATATGCAAAATACATAATATAATCATGTAACTCAATAGCAAAAAGTAAACTGACTAAAAAAAGGGAGCAAAGACAAAACAAGTCTTTCCTTAGACTAAAATCATATTAAGCATCATTTCTAAGCATAGTATTGCTATGCTTAGAATAAGCATAGAATTGAAAACTTGAAATCAATTACAGGAGGAAATGTGGAAAATTTGTAATTATGTGGGGATTAAATATGCTACTGTACAACCAATGGATCAAAAGAAAAAAATAAATACCTTTAAGACAACTGAAAATGGAAACACAATATACCAAAACTTACGGGATGTAGCAAAAACAGTTCTAAGAGGTAAGTTCATAACAATAAACGCCTACATCAAAAAACAAGGAAAATCTCAAATAAACAACCTAACTTGACACCTCAAACAAGAGAAAGAACAAAGCCCAAAGTTAGTAAAATGGAAGGAAATAACAAAGATTAGGAAAAATAAACAAAACAGCCTAAAAAGGCAATAGAAAAGAAAAAAAAAAAAGTCAAATGACTAAGATCTGGTATTTTTTTTTTTTTTTTTTAAGATTTTTATTTATTTGACAGAGAGAAAGAGGGATCACAAGTAGGCAGAGAGGCAGGCAGAGAGAGAGGGAAGCAGGCTCCCTGCCTAGCAAAGAGCCCAATGTGGGGCTCTATCCCAGGAACCTGAGATCATGACCTGCGCTGAAGGCAGAGGCTTTAACCCAATGAGCCACCCAGGAACCCCCCCTTTTTTTTTTTTTAACAAACAAAATCCGCAAACCTTTAGCTAGACACACAGGTCAGGTGGGGAGAGAGAAAAAAAAAAATCAGATACTATCAGAAATGAAGGAGGAGATCTTTCAGCTGATGATACAGAAACACAAAGGGTCATAAGAGAGTACTATACCAATTATACACCAACAAACCAGACAATGTAGAAGAAATGGGTAAATTGCTAGAACCATACAACCTACAATGGAAGTACTTAAGCATGAAGAAATAGAAAATTTGAGAAGACTGAGTACTAGTAACGAGATCGAATCAGTAGTCAAAAACCTCCGAAGAGGGATGCCTGGGTGGCTTAGTGGATTAAAGCCTCTCTGCCTTTGGCTCAGGTCATGATCTCAGGGTCCTGGGATGGTGTCCCGCATCAGGCCCTCTGCTCAGCGGGGAGCCTGCTTCCCCCTCTCTCTGCCTACTTGTAATCTCTTTCTCTGTCAAACAAATAAAATCTTTAAAAAAGGAAAAGAAACCTCCAAACAAATGGAAGTCTAGGACCAGATGGTTTAGCTGTTGAATTCTATAAAATATTTAAGAATACCAAGCCTTCTCAAACTCTTCCAAAAATAGAAAAACAGGGAATACTACCAAACTCACTTTTTTTTTTTTTTTTTAAAGATTTTATTTATTTGACAGAGAGAGAGAGATCACAAATAGGCAGAGAGGCAGGCGGGGGGGGGGGGGGGGGGGGGGAAGCAGGTACCCTGCTGAGCAGAGAGTCTGATGCAGGGCTCAATCCCAGGACCCTGAGATCATGACCTGAGCCGAAGGCAGAAGCTTTAACCCACTGAGCCACCCAGGTGCCCCCTAAACTTACTTTATGAGTTTAGCATTATCTTGATACCAACATCAGACAAGGACACCCCACACACACACACACACACACACACACACACACACACACACACACACACACACAAGAACTACAGGCCAATATCCCTGATAAACAAGATGCAAAAACCCTCAACAAAATATTAGCAAACCAAATTTAACAATACATTAGAAGGATCACACTGTGATCAAGAGATCTATTCCAGGGATGCAAGGATAATTCAGTATCCACAAATTAATCAATACACCACACTAACAAAGGATAAAAATCATATGATCAATAAATGCAGAAAAAGCATTTAATGAAATTCAACATCCATTTATGATAAAAAAGAATCCCAACAAAATGGGTATAGGGTGATATACATAAACATAATAGAGGCCATAAAAAGAGAAGCCCACAATTAATATATGCAATGGTGAAAAGCTTTTAGCTTGTCAGAAGAGGAATAAAAAGGATGTCTACTTTCCTCACTTTTATTCAATATTGGAAGTCGTAACCAGAGCAATTAGGCAAGAAAAATAAAAAGAATCAAAATTGGAAAGGAAGTAAAATGTTCGCTATTTGCAAATGACATTATATGTAAAAACCCCTAAAGATGCCATAAAAACTGTTAGAATAAATACAGTAATATTGTAGGATATGAAAATCAATATGAAAATCTGTTGTATTTCAGTTATCAGAAAAATCATAAGTTGTACCATAAAGAATATGTAGGAATATGTTTCACCAAGGAGATGAAAGTACATTAGACAGTATCAGACACTAAGTGAAAGAAATTGAAGATGATACAAATAAATGGAAAAATACCCTGTGCTCATGGATTGGAAGAATTCATGTTGTTAAAATGCCATACACTCTAAAGCAATCTACAGATTAAATGCAATCTCTATCAAAATTCCAGTGGAATTTTTCACAGAAATAGAACAAAAAAGTCCCAAAACTTGTATGAAACCACAAAAAACCCTAAATAGCCAAAGCAATCTTGAGAAAGAACAAAGCCAGCAGCCTCATATATATATAAGGCCTGATTTCAAGCTATATTCCAAAGCTATAATATCGTGTAGTATTGGCATAAAACAGGCACATAGATCAATGCAACAAAACAGATAGCCCAGGGGCGCCTGGGTGGCTCAGTCGTTAAGCGTCTGCCTTCAGCCCAGGTCAGATCCCAGGGTCCTGGGATGGAGCCCCGCATCGGGCTCTCTGCTCTTCAGGAAGCCTGCTTCTCCCACTACCATTCCCTCTGCTTGTGTTCCCTCTCTCACTGTGTTTCTGTCAAATAAAAAAAAAAAAAAATCTTTAAAAAACAAAACAAAACAAAAAAACAGCCCAGAAATCAACTTATGTGGCAAAAATGTACAATAAGGAAAGGACATACTCTTCAATAAATGGTGCAGAAAAACTGGACAACCACGAGCAAAAGAATGAAACTGGAGTACTACCTTATACCATATATAAAAATTAACTCAAAATGGAATTAAGGACTTGAATGTAAGACCTGAAACCATAAAAGTCCTAGAAAAAAGCTTGGGAGTAACTCCTTGACATTAGTCTTGGAGATGGCTTTTTGGATTTGACACCAAAAACTAATAATACAACATAAGAAAGAAAGAAAGAGAAAAAAAAAAAACCCAAACAAGTGGGACTACTTTATACCAAAAGGCTCTACACGACAAAGGAAACCATCAATAAAATGACAAGGCATCAGTGAAATATTAGCAAACAGAATCCAATAATGCATTAAAAATCATTCACCACAATCAAATAAGATTTATTCCAGGGATACAAGGATGGTTCAATATGTACAAAATCAACATGATACATGACATCAATGAGAGAAAGGATTAAAAACCATACAATTCACTTAATAGGCGTGGAAAGAGCATCTACAAAGTACAACACCCATTCATGATAAATAATCTCAACATATATATAAACCCACAGCTAACGTCACACTTAAGGGTGAAAAACGGGGAGCTTTTCCTTTAAGATCAGGAACAAAACAAGGATGTCCCCTCTCACCGCTTCTATTCAACATAGTACAGAAAGTCCTAGCGGTAGCAGTCAGGCAAGAAATATAAATAAAAGGTATCAGAATCGGAAAAGAGGAAGTAAGATTGTCTCTATTTGCAGATAACATGATACTGTATTTAGAAAACCCTAATGACTTGACCAAAAAGCTATTAGAATTCATAAATGAACTCAGTAAAATTGCAGAATTCAAAATACACAAGTCTGTTGCATTTCTATATACTAATAATGAAGTAGCAGAAAGAGAAATGAAGAAAACAATCCCACTTACAATTGTACCAAAAAAAAAATAAATAAATAAAATACATAGGAATAAACTTAACCAAGGAAGTAAAGACCTGTACTCTGAAAACTATAAAACATGTGAAAGAAATTAAATAGGACACAAATGAAAAGACATTTCACGCTTATAGATTAGAAGAACCAAAACTGTTAAAATGGCGATACGACCCAAAGCAGTCCACAGATTTAATGCAATCCTTATCAAAATACCGACATTTATCACAGAACTAGAATAACAAATTTATGTGGAACCACTAAAGACCTTGAATAGTCAAACAATCTAGATAAAGAAGAACAAAGCTGGAGGTATCACAGTCTGAGATTTCAAGATAATGCGAAGCTGTAGTAATCAAAACAGTATGGCACTGGCACAAAAACAGGCACATAGGTCAATAGAACAGAATAGAGCACCCAGAAAATAAACCCACACTTACATGATTAATCTATCTGTAACAAAGGGAGAAAAAGAATACACGATAAGTAAAAGACAGTGTCTTCAACAAAATGGTGCTGGGAAAACTGGATAGCTACATGAAAAAGAATGGAACTGGACCACTTTCTTCCAACATACGCAAAATAAATTCAGAATGGATTAAGAACCTAAATGTGAGACTTGAAACCATAAAACTAGAAGAAAATAGGCAGTAATTTCTTTGACACCAGCCACAGAAGCATTTTTTTCGAGAGGGCTCCTCAGGCAAGTGGAAAAAAAAGCAAGAATAATCTATTTGGACTACACTATCCAATAAGGGGCTAATGTCCAAGATCTATAAAGAACTTATAGAACTCAACACCTCCAAACCAAATAATCCAATTAAAATGGGCAGAGTGGGGTGCCTGAGTGGTTCAGTTGTGAAGCGTGTGCCTTTGGCTGAGGTCCTGGGATCGAGTCCTGCATCAGGCTCCCTGCTCAGCGGGAAGCCTGCTTCTCCCTCTCCCACTCCCCCTGCTTGTGTTCCCTCTCTCGCTGTTTCCCTTTCTGTCAAATACATAAATAAAATCTTAAATAAATAAAACGGGCAGAGGACTTGAACATTTTTCCAATGAAGACCTACAGATGTCCAACAGACACATGAAAAGATGTTCAACATCATTCATCATTAGGGAAATGCAAATCAAAACCACAATGAGATACCACCTCACATCTCTTAGAATGGCTAAAATCTAAAAGACAAGAAATAATAAGCATTGGTGAGGATGGGGAGAAAAAGGAACCCTCTTG
>JAQQSY010006148.1:0-11217 GCA_028646535.1 Procyon lotor | reverse complement strand
CCTTTTTTATATTTTCATTGATTCACTCTACAAATATCTGAAGGTCAAGACTACTGTAGCGTTTGGGACAGGTAGTGTCCTCAACCGGAAGGAGATGAGTGGAGCCAGCAAAGAACAAGAGGGAGGTTGTTGTGAGTGCAGTGAAGGAAATAAAAAAGGTGGTGAAATAAATGAGAGGGAGATGCCCTAGAGAGGCCCGTGAAGGCTTCCCTGAGTCCGTGACATCGAACCTATGAGCTGAAGAATGAGAACAAGCCATCCTTTTAAGGAGCTAGAAGAAGACTCTTCAGATAGCAGGAACAGCAATGTCAAAGCCTCTGAGGAGACAAAGAGCCTGGGCTTGGAGAGGATGAGACAGCAGGCTGAGAGGCAGGAATATATTCGGTGGTTGGTGCACTTGGCTGCGGTCAGATTGCAGCTGGGCTTTACCCCGACAGCAGTGGGAGCTCGTGAAGGGAATCTTGGAGGCTGGTTTCTGTTCTGGGCGCATGGCAAGAACTAACGATGGGTTCAGCCATCAGTTTTGTTCCTGGGTCTGACCCTTAAAATAGACAAAATCACAGCATTTGATATCATGTCGAATCCTTCTAGAACACACCCTCCCCCTTAGTTCCTGCTGTGGTGTGCTGAGAGACTGTAGTTTGGGAGACACTGCATTAGATCACCCTCCCTCTGAGCCCCATTAAAGGGTATCCTTTGGCCAGTCAAAGGGAGGAGCCGAGGAGGAGGGGTCAGGCTGAGAAAGAGAAGTCAAGGCAAGTTAACCTCAAAGTTACCGTGGAAAATGTAAGGGGCTCCAGGACAATGGTCAGGTCTCTTTCTACACAGAGATCCTGGGCCTCTGAGATAAAAGGCTCTTTTTCAGATGAGGAAGCCCCAGTGGGCAAACAGATCAGGTGCCAGGATAAGCCGAGCTAAATAATAGTTCTTAGGCCCCCGAATGGATATCCCATCATATTCTTGAATGGCTGTGGTGAGCTGTGTTCTAAATCCATTCTGGATAAGACAGTCCCTAAAGATCCAAATCAGAGGTTAAAACATGGGGAAAAGAGAAATTCTCATCTTTATCCAAAGACAGCTTTTCCCAAAGTGTATTCTGAAGAATATTAGTTCCATGGGGTCCCGTCATGATGAAAAGAGTTCCATGGTCAAATAAAATAAGAGGACGCTGAAAGCCATATCTCCATTTTGGAGACCCACTTTGCTCATCGAAAAAGTCTTGTAGGCATGAAGTCGGGTTACTCTTGTTAAACAGTCTCTGGGAAGAAGGCCGAAGAGCATTTTTGCTTATGACATTCTCTGCCACCCATACTGAGAGTAGCACTGCCTTTGGAAACCTTCTCCCTTCAAAGGGAGGAATTTTGTTTTGTTCAGGATGGAAACTTCACGGGGGCACGCAAGAACAATCTGATACACACGCTCACACAGCGGCCTCCGGCCTCAATCACCAGACCGGTAGGAGAGGAAGTATCTCAAAGGACCGTTGCTGTTCTCTTCCCTTCCAGATGTGAAGCTGCCTGGAGGCACAGCCTCAGTTGCTGCCTGGGTGGGGCTCGGGGGTTGCTCTTTAATGGGGCAGCGGGGCTGGGGGGAAGAGGAGGAGGAAGCTCTGGGAGTCAGTGATAGCCAGCCAGGAAAGCCCTGGCCGAGGGAACACCAAGTGGAATTTTCCTCTGGAAATCCTTTTGAACTAAATGGATTTGAATGCTGCACCCCTGGTTGCCTAGATCCCATGGCTAAGTGACTTTGTCTTCATTTTCCAGTAATGATTAACATTGCTGTAGTCACCGCAGTTCGGGGCCATTTGTCTCACGGTGGTGATGGAAACAAGGACCAAGCCTCTTCCCAAGTCCCTCAGCAAAGTCTGCTTTCCACGTCTGACCGTTGGTGGCAAGAGGAGGGGCATTCAAAGATTCCTGTGTTTGGAAAGGTCGTTCAGTTTTTTCTTAAATAATACTTCTCGGTGTCTTAGATTCTTCGAACAAAACACCCGTTTGGGGCTAATGGATGGCGTTTTCATCAGTCATCCTGATGAAACTCGGATGATGGGAGTTTTAGATGAGGAAGTAGAGGCCAAGAGGCCCACATCTTTCTGGAGAGGGAGCCAGGAAGGATGTGGTATCTCATCTCCTGATCCATTGGCGACCTCTGATGCCACCTGGCAAGTTGTCTGCGTCCCACATTTCACTTTGAATAAACAAGTTGGATCTGATAACTTAGTGAGGTCAAAGACTCATGGCCCTGGGACGGGTGCCACTTACAGAGCCCCCCCCCCCCCAGAGAGGCCGCTCTGTCCCTGACGCCCCTCTACCGAGCCACTCTAAAAAGCATAGCTTTGTTGTGCGGTTTTAATCTTGTTTGTTTTCAAAAGCTTTTCTTCCTCTTCACTCCTTCCCTTCTTCCCTTCCTTCCTTTTTTTTTTTTCAACGAAAAGGGAAAGGACCACAAAATATCACTACTTTGAGAAAGGTAACAACAGAGAGCCATCAAAGTCTGCACTGGGGAGTAAGGGGAGAGTGTCCTTCCCCATGACATGGTGCACATCACAGACTGTCAGAACAAGGAGCGACCCTGGGGATCGCCCTGACCCGCCCCCTCAGAGAAGATGGCGGCCCAAAGGGGAGGCTCCTGCTCAGGACACTTAACCACAGCGCTGCCTCTTTCTACCCCTTCATTCTGGAAGTTGGAGTGGTATTTATTATGTGATTTCATGCGTTCTGCTGGAACTCTCTCTGAAGCATAGCATGACATGACACTTTTGGGGACCTTTGGCAGGATCCATCCATCAGCATCCTGGTGAGGACTTGGCCATCTTGGTCACAGTTGTGGGTTGAGGTGGGATGAAGTGAGCAGCCCTGCTGAGAGAGGCTGCTTATCCTAAAACTAAAGATGCTGAAAATATGCTTGATGCTTTTCTGAGCACCGAATCACAATTAGTTTGCCAAAATTAGACTGTCTGAGACTTTTAATATGGAAAGAGACGGAAACTGAGCAGGGTGTGGAATACCGCAGTCTCGGGGAAGCATATCAGGACTCGGACATCACTGGAAACCCTGTGTCCCTCCGTGTAACTCAGGAGGTCATGGCCAGGTATAAATTCTGGGCCTCAGTCATGCTGTGAGAAGTTGTCTCCCACGAAGGATGGCCATCGTGTAATTCAAGGCTGGCCGCTGAAACAGAACCTACCCATCTTGTTCCTCCTGTGAGGACGATCTCCCTGTTTGTTTCATGTTGTTTGATGGCTATGGAGCTGCTGAAGCAGAGCGTGATGACATCTCTTCTAGATACTTTGTTCCTTATTTTTGTGACATTGGGCATTATGACATTGGGCATATGGTTGGCAATATCATCAAGTAGCAATTATTTCTAAACCATGTTCTCAAAGTTAACATGTAATGACAGAAACTGTTGCTTATACCTGTGCTAGGCTAATAGAAACAATCCCTAATGTAGCATATAGGGATAGAGACAGAAAGAGAGAAAGTCTGGAGTATAGAGACAGCGAGGACAATAGCAAGGAAAGGGAAAGAGACACTGAGAGACACAGGGAATTCTGTAGTGATGGTGTGTTGCTCTCGGGGTCTCTGAAATCTCTGAATCTTGGCCATGTCTTCATGGAATCACGTATGTGTTCTCTGGATCCGGGGTGATGACTTGAGCTAGGAATAGGAATAAGAAAGCAAGGGAAATTGCATTTCCTAGAGTAAGGGTGTGAATATATGGTTCATAGCCTCGGAGTGTGTCTTCATGACTGGACCAACTCACTCTGGTTAGAACCCAACTTGACGTCCCTCACTTACAGTTATAAAGAAGGGTGGCCATCGGGAACATGAGATTGCTAAGGACATAAAGCCCACCGAATGCTAGTGTTGGGAGGACTTTGGAGGTCATCTGGTCCCTTCTCCTGCCTTCTAGCTCTCAGACAATGAGTGAATTTGTGGGGTGGAAGGTGGGGTGGGGGGATGGGATGGGATTCTTACCTCTGATTTTGTCCTAAATATCCCACAAATGAAGATGATGTCCTGGCCACCAAGATGCTATCAGCTTATTCTAGTGTTTATTTTTTTTTTATTTAATTTAATTTTTAAACTCTTAACAGTACTATTCTATGCCCATTATGAAACTCCTACTATTATGAAGTGGTTCTCTTTATATGTTGAATAATTGGTTTTGATTTATGCATCAAAAGACATTTCCCTTACAAATAAGAGGTTCATTATGAGGGTTGCCAGATTTAGCCAATAAAAATAGAGTACCAAGTATTTTTGAATTTCAGATGGTTAAGTAATTTTTTAGTTTAAATAATTTAAGTATGTCCCAAATGTTGCATGGAACCTACTTAACACTAAAAAGCTATTCTTTGTTTGATCTGAAATTCAAATTTCCTGGACATCCTGTATCTTATCTGGCCTCCATATTCATAATGAATGAGACCAAGATGGTGAGTTCAGTCCCTTTGGAGGCCACCTTGTGCTCTGTTCCATGGTTGACCCCTCCCTACAGGGAACCTCTTCCTTTAAGGCTGCTGTGAACCCGTTTAGTCCATGGTTCCTCAATGTCTATGTCTATCTAATTTATTTATTTATTTATTTATTTATTTATTTATTTAAGATTTTATTTATTTATTTGACAGAGAGAGAGAGATCACAAGTAGGCAGAAAGGCAAGCAGAGAGAGGAGGAAGCAGGCTCCCCACTGAGCAGAGAGCCCGATGCGGGGCTCAATCCCAGGACCCTGAGATCATGACCTGAGCCGAAAGCAGAGGCTTTAACCCACTGAGCCCCCCAGGCGCCCCTAATTTGTTTATTTCAAGATATTTTTACTATTAAATGGTTGATACATAAGAAGGATATATGTAACAATTGCTGAGTCAGTGGTTATAGGAATGTTCAGCATTGCAAGATAAGGCCCACAATCTTCCAAAATGATGGTATAAATATTATTCTCCTGTTGGTGTTTGCTGTGTTCAGTATCCTCACTGCACATCGGGTACTGTCAGATTTTTTAATTTTTGCTTTTGTCATGGGTATGAACTCCTCTCTCACTGTGATTTCAATTTGCATTTCCCTGATTTCTAAGGAAGCTGAGCATCTCTTCATAAATTGTCTCTTGTTTTTTCAGATGTCTGTTTGAATTCCAACGGTGTACTGGGGTTTAGTCCATTGCTTTAAGGAAGATATTCAGAGATAGTAACTTGGGAAAAGATTAAGCAGAGAAGGCCCCAGACACAGAATGTACATTGCCCCTCAGCAAGCAGAGAAAGTAAACCATGCTTTGTCTAGAGCACGCCCGGAAGCCTGGAGCCCCCTCGGTGCCCAACCAACACTTACTTTCTCTCTCCTGGCAGCCAGGTGTTGTGGAAAGAATTTCCAAGCCAGATAGACCTAGACTTAAGTTCTGCTTCCCAGCTTTGTGGCAGCAAGTTAGTTTCTTTCTCTGAGTTTCTTTATCTGTAGAATTGGTAGGGAAAAACGTGCCTTGCAGGGTTGCTGTAGGATCCAACAAGATAACAAGCGGAAAGACTGCCAGGTAAGGGCTCAGTTAATGTTGCTTTCGATCAGGCTCTTTTTTTTTGAAGTAGGCTCCACCTCCAGTGTGGAGCCTGATGAGTGGCTCGAACTCATGACCGTGAGATCAAGACCCGAGCTGAGATCAAGAACAGGACACCTAACTGAATGAGCCACCCAGGCGCCCCTCTTCCATGCTTTTTTGTACTAAAGAACCGACTAGAAGAAAAACACCTCAAGGCAACAAATATTCTGTTCCATTAGAATAAATTGGCAGGGATTTTGCATTTAAGATCTTATTTGTGGCAAAGAGAAGCCTCGAATCGAAAGAGTGGTTGGGTTTTGGAGGCAATCTGACTGGAGGTCTCCTTTCCTGGCAACACTGTGAAGGGATCATGGGAGAGCCATCTGCCATCCTCCCCACACTCCTCCAGAAGGAGATTCCACCACTATCTAGACAGCTGACTCCATGTCTCACAAGCCTTAGACAGTTCAGAATTCTTCCTGATATCTTGCTTTGAATCTCCCTCGCTTTTAGCACAAACTGTTCTTTTCTTTTTTTTTTTAAAGATTTATTTCTTTGAGAGAGAGAGAGAGAGAGAGAGAGAGAGAGAGCATGAGCACAGTGGGGGGAGGGGCAGAGGGAGAGAATCTTCAAGCAGACTCCTCGATGAGCATGGAGCCCGACTGTGGGGCTCAGTTCCACCACCCACGAGATCATGACCTGAGCCGAGACCAAGAGTCGGACCCTCGACCAACTGAGTCACCCAGGCGGCCCTGTTCTTTTCTCCTTATAGTGAGGGAGCACTGCTGTGAGACAGACATTTGAATACACAGCAACATCCCGTTGCATTAAAGTCCTATCAGCTCATCATTGGCCTGGTTCACAGGTTATTATCTTATAGGAGATTGGGCCTGGGCCTGGGCCTGGGCCTGCCCTCTGAATTCACGTGAGAGAAAACTAAGGCCTGCAGAGGTCCAGCACCTGGTTAGGAGAAGACCATAGCTAGGAAGGCAAGAGCTGGGCTTCAGTTCAAGTTTTCTGAATCACGAATTTAGGATTTTTTTTTTTTCCGGTTCCCTTTCACTCAGGATCTCCTTTTACTGGACATGTGTCTGAAGGTGACCCAGAATCCTTTAGACATCTCCAAGGGCCAATTTCAGATGTCAGCCTGGGAGTCAGAAGACCCTAGTCTCAATCTTGGTCCTTTCCAGAAGAACTCCTCCAGGGAATGTGTGACATTAGAGCGTTTGTTTGTGTGTTGTTGAGGGATTCTAAGTGTCACAGTTGAAGCAGGAATATCCTTTGGAAACTGGAGTCTGTGTGGGAAGATTAAATTTATCTGTGTCTATATCTATATACACACCCATGTGTATATATACACACATTATATATGTATAAGGGAGAGAAGAGTTACATGTATATATAAATATATAAAATGTAAACTATAAAATACAAATAATTTACAAATATTTACAAATAAAATATAAATTTATAAATTATCATTGTAATATATTACATTTGTAATATTATATTATTATAATATATTATTATTATATTATACATATTATAAAAATAATATAATTATTATATTATAATAATATAATATAGATAATATTATATAATACAATCATTTGTAATATATTACAAAAATATAATTTTATAAAAAATATAAAATTATAAATTATATAAAAATATATATAAATTTATAAATTATTTACAAAAAATATAAATTTATAAAAATCAACATAAAATAAAAATATATAAGTATATATTTTGTGGAGAGAAGAGTTATAACTTTTACCCAATTTTTAAAAAAGATTTAATTTATTTATTTGAGAGAGAGGGAGGGACAGCATGAATGAGGGGAGGGGCAGAAGGAGACGGAGAATCAGACTTCCCACTGAGTGGGGAGTCCAACCTTGGGCTCAATCCCAGGACCCTGGGATCTTGAGCTGAGCTGAAGGCAGACGCTTAACCCACTGAGCCACCCAGGTGCCTCAACTTTCACGCAATTTTTAAAAAGAAGTTCAGAATAAAAAAAAAGTCTAAGTAATTTATGATTTATTCAGTCAGCAAATATTTTTCAAGTGCTTACTGAAAATAAATAGAAAATATTCTATTTATTCTATTTATTTATTATTTATTTATTCTATTTATTCTAATATTTATTCTATTCCAGAAAATATAATAGAAATAAAATAAATGTGATCCCTACCTTCGTGGCATTTACATGATAGTGAGAGAGGCAAATAAATAAGCCAATAATAACATGTGAAATAACACCTTATGACAGACTGAGAGGAAAAAAAACAGGTTAAAAAATACTGATCTAACTTGCCTGCATTTCTCTCTAGACTTTATTTTTGACCTTTCTTCTCCCGAGAAAGTCAGACCTCTCCAGAAACAGACTCCGCTTAACTTCTCAGTTGTAATTTGAAGGGTTGTAGGTAAATCCCTAAGTCCTCTGCCCCTTCTTCCCCTGAATAGGGGTGCTTTGTGCAGGAGTCTGATTAGATTAACCCTTCGATTCCTCCATGGCTTCCGGGCAGGCAGGATAATTCCAGGTCTCTAGAAATGAAAGACGAGTCTGTTTGGCCAGGATCAGCAAAGTACTTTCTCCTTGCAGAATCTCCCTCCTGATTACGGCAGCTGCTTGAGCGAGAATGAACGATCTGAAAGCCCCAGAAACACAAACGACCCAGAAGTGCTGGCAAATTTTAGAAATCCGTGGATTCTCATAATGAGGATATTGTTCAGCATTTTATCTCAGATCAGGTTTTTATTCATTGCCGAGTGGATTTTTATATGTGCACCTCTATTGTTAAAAAAATGCAAGTGATTTAAACCACCCCCCTGCCCCATTTTCAATCCTTATTAAACTCCCAGAACAATGTAACATTGTGCGACTAGAATTGTTGCTATTTTTGACTTGGTGCTGTCCTAAATTCACCTAAGGAGGTGGGCAGCAGAAAGGAGGAGACCTGTTGAAAGACTTACAACTCAATGGCAAAGTTGAAATTTGAATCTAGGACATCTGATTTCTGGGTCTCTGCTCTCCAGGCACCAGATTAGATCCAACGCCTTGCTCAAATTACACATGCGTGCGCACACAGTATTATCAGAATGCTGTGCGGTCAGTTGATTAGAATTTTCAGTCCTTACTAATTCTGGGCAAAGTGTCCCACCACCAACTGAAAGGCCAGTTCTGATCTGGAGAAAGACAGACTCTGCCAACTAAACACGAATGCATGGTTGTTTGAAAACAAAACACAAGTAAATGGGGTGGGGGGGAAGCTGTTGGGCAGAGTTGCGGCTATCACTCGGAGGGTGAATAATGAAAGGTTAGTTATGGTACACAGTTAAGGTTACCAGGTCAGGATCTAAGGTCCTGCTGATTGTCCAAAGGGGCCTGTGGATTTGGACTCAGCTAACGGCCTCTCTCTTCCATTACTCTTCTTCCTACCTTCATTTTCGACTCCATTTCTCCCTCCCATCCATTCATATCTTGGGTCTATTGGGAGCTGAGAGTCTCTTGGGGGATGGGCTTCAGGTCATGGTGTTCTATCTGAGCAATGACTTAGATTTTGGGCTCTCCTTTGCACAACATTGCCCTCCTCAGGCGCCCAGTAAAGGCATGGACAAGTGTCAGGAAAGGAAAACAGGCTCAAGGTGGAGAGAAAGTCAGGCTTCCTTAACTACTGACTATTTCAGGAAAGCCAGCCCCAAGCTTTATGCCCACTGGGGAGAAAGTATCACGGCTACAGAATGAAACACATCAGGGACAATGTCTTCCCATGTCTTAAGTCCGTGCAGCATGGGTGCCTGGGCTCGGGAGCGGAGGGGGCTGTCTTGTGCCTGGGACTCAGTCAATTCCAGGATTTAAGCTCAGGCTCCTTAGGCCTCATGTTCAGTTCTCTTGGGAAATGCCATCCTCTTTCTAGGCAGTATAAATGTTGTTAGTTCTATTTTGTGTAGTTGCTATGCGGATGCCTCCTAGTCCCTCGGCCCAGGCAGCAGGGAGAAAGGCAGGGGTCAGGCGTTCACCACTGTCTGTTCACCCTTTTTGTGTGCTCTGCGTGTTACCCCAGCTCACTGACGCCCCGCCCCCACTCCTTGACCCCACACATGCGCACTCAAACCCTCCCTTAGTTTTCAAGCCATGCCAAGGTTTAAGTGCTTATGGGAATTTCATATACAGTCCAGTCTTTGTATCAGGTGTACTAAGCCTCAACATTTGCCTAGAGTAAATAAGGAAGTGCTGTTAGGAAATTCATGCCTTGTGATCTTACTGATATCTTAAACTAGACCAGCACCTTTTGTTATTATAGTCGTTTTTTAGTGCAGTGCGCAGAAGGCCTGCTTTTCTGACTCCTTTTGAACGCATTGCTGATTGACACTCATCCCTAGAATAAGTTTCTCCCCTTTCTCCAGTCAGTGGGGCAAATTCACAAACCAGTTTAGGCACGGTTCACCTGCCCACTGCTGTGAGGGATTTAAAGAGGGCTGCCTTCAGAGCACTTCTCCGGCCCAAGTACATAGGCACACTCTACTCGGGAATGTGGTCCTGGCGCAGGGGCTCAAAATTTCTTTATAGATTTGAGGAGGACATTAAGGGTAAGCAGGCATGGAGGAGGGGTGCGTCTGCTGGCTGGAAACCCTGGAGACAGATTCCAATCCGATGCCCGGGAAAGTTGGTTTTCTGGCTAAAGTTGCAGGGAGACCAGACATTCTTGGAATGTGGGTCATAGAAGCTGGGGCGAAGGGTAAAGAAAGGGGGAGCGAGCCATGGGTTCAAGACAAAATTGTAGGTGACACTCTTGATGTTTTCTCTCCTTCTCACCCCTTAGAACCAGGCTGTGAGCAAGTCCATCAGCCCCGCCTTGGACGTGTGTCCTGAAGTCCCTTACACCTGTTTACTTTTACTGTCAAAACCCAGCCAACTCTCTACCTTCTCTCACCTGGTCAACCAGATAACCTCCTCTGAGGAGTTTTTGTGCATCTTCTCTTGCTGCTTTCTTGGTCATTGTCCAGGCAGAACATGGAGAAATTGTTCATAATCGCACACACTGGATCACAGCACTTCCCTGCTTGAATCTCTTCATCGACTCTCTGTTGTTCCTGGAATTACATCAAGTTCTGTGCCAGGGCCTGCAAGCCCCACGTGCTTTGGTTCTGCCCACCCCTTAAGTCTTCCCACAGCACTCTCTTCCATGATCACTGTTCCCTGGCCATGCTGGAGAACATTCCCAGCCAAGGATTCAGATGCCTTGGCCTCTGCTCCTACTGTTCTCTCTTCCTGGATTGTCTTGCTCACTTCTTCACCTGGTGGGTCCATTTTTAGGTTGCAGGTACGCACCTGAAGGTTCCTTCTGTGAGAGGCCCCAGAAGACTTCTTTTTTTTCCTTTTAAAAATTTTATTTAGTTCTTTGACAGAGAGAGACTCAGCAAGGGAGGGACAACAGGCAGGGGGAGAGGGAGAAGCAGACTTCCCACCAAGCAGGGAGCCTGATGCGGGGCTCGAACCCAGGACCCTGGGATCAAGACCTGAGGTAAAGGCAGACACTCAACGACTGAGCCACCCAGGTGCCTAACTTCCTTATCTAAGTAGCAACACCTCCCATCCCTGCTCCTCAGTTGCTAGCTCAACACCATTATTTCGCTGCTAGCATTTATCATAACCTAAAGTCACCGTCTTTATCATCTCTTT
>JAQQSY010006147.1:0-11218 GCA_028646535.1 Procyon lotor | reverse complement strand
TTTTTTTTTTTTAAAGATTTTATTTATTTGACAGCGAGAAACACAGCGAGAGAGGGAACACAAGCAGAGGGCATGGTAGCGGGAGAAGCAGACTTCCTGCAGAGCAGAGAGCCCGATGCGGGGCTCGATCCCAGGCCCCTGGGATCTGACCTGGACCGAAGGCAGACGCTTAGCGACTGAGCCACCCAGGCGCCCCGCATTGTTGATTTTTAATTTTAATATTTACTTATTTGTGAATAAAGCGATAGAAGTTTATTAAGTGAAGATACAGAAAAGGCTCTCAGAGTGAGTTGGCTCCCAACAGGGTTGCCCTGACTTCTAATTTTTAAAATTATCTAGTACATTAAATATCCCAACATGAAAATATAAATGTACAGTTTAAAAAATTATAATAAAGTGGACCCCAGTATATCCACCGTTCAAGTGAAGAAACAGAACATCAAAGTCCCTTCTAAGTCTTCCTTGTGTCCCTCCCCAACCATATCTCTTTCCTACCTCCCACTCATCCTATTAACAGGTAGATGGCTATGCCTATTTTGAGCTTGATATAGAAAGAGTGATACTGTACATGTTATGTTGCTTTATTAGCTCAGCATTTTATTTATGAGATTCATCCATGCTAATGAGTATATTTATAATGCCTTCATTCTCACTGTGGTATACTCCATTGTATAATTTTATCTTGCTTCAGTTTAGCCATTACACTGTCAATGGATGTTTGGGTTGCTTTGAGAACTTAGTACTAATATGTACAGTGCTGCAGTGATGAGTCCTGCCCATATCTCCCGATGTATTAGTCCGCATTCCATCTGTGGAATCGCTCAGCTACAGAGGATGCCCACACTCACCTTTACTAGGTAAGCAAAACTCTTTTCCAGAGGGATTAAGTTACCTCAGACTTCCACCAGTCTTATAGAAGAGTTCCCAGAGTTACAAAATCCTTGCCAACACTTGGCATTGTCAGTTGTTAATTTCTGATTAGCTGTGAGTATAAAAATAGCACCTCATTACGTTTTTAATTTTAATTTCCCTGACTACTAATGAGAGATCATGCACCTTTTCCTGTATTTATTGGCCATTTGGATTTTCTGTTTTGTGAAGAGATTATTTGAGTCTTTCACTTGTTTTTAAATAATGTTGTGTCTATTTCTTATAGAGATCTTATAGACTTCAGAATGTCTTTATATATAATTTTAGATAAAAATCTAAAGCTATGTGTATTGAAAACATCTCTCAATTTTTGAATTTTTTCTTTTTCTCTCTATGGGTCTTTCAGTGAGAAGTTTTTCACTTTAATGTATTTGGATTTACTAATACTTTTCTTAAAGATTAATGATCTTTGTGTCTTATTTAAGACATTAGCTATGCATTATCAACAACAATCAAACCATAGAAAGAACCCACATGCCTATCAGCTGATGAATGAATAAACAAGATGTGATATATATTATATACCAATATGATGGTATATAATATATATATAATAGTATATTATATATAATGGTATATTACATGTCACTATATACCATAATATATATTATGCCATCAAAAAGAATGAACTGTTGCCATTTGCAATGATGTGGATAGCGCTTTAGTGTATGTGACATAGCAAGAAGGCAGAAAAAGACCTCTCACCAGCAAAGGAATCAGCTGGCACCTTGATCTTGGACTTCTAGCCTCCAGAACCATGGGAAATTAATTTCTGTTGTTTAAGCCACCCAGTCTGTGGTACTTTGTTCTGGTGGCCAAACAAAATAATATGATATCCTTCCCTACCAGGAGAAAATGTCCCCCATATTAACTTTTTAAGATTTTATAGCTTTTCTTTTCATGATTACATCTTTAGTCTACCTAGAAATACTGTTTTTATAAGGTGTGAGGTGCATGGTTAAATATTTTTCATATAGTTAATCAGTAAGTCAAGCATTTGTTGAAATTTTTTTCCTTTTCTCACTAGGCTGCAATGCCAAGTGGGTCATAAAATAAATTCCAACCACAATGTGTTTGTTTATGGCCTCTACTTTTGGTCCTTTGATCTATGATTCTCCATGAAAATTATTTGGTCTTAACCTACCAAACCTGTAAAATAATTATGGTAAGACCCCACATCATTCTTCTTTAGCAGTATCTTGGCTGTTTATAGGCATCTGTATTTCTAAATAAATATTAGAATTAGTTTTTCAATCACAGAAAAATATTGCGAGGATTTTTTAATAATTATATTAAATCCTTAAATCAGTTTGGGGAGAACTGATATCTTTTGCTATTTACTTAGTCTTCTAAAGCATGAACACAACATATTTCTATACCTACTTAGGAGTTCTTTAATATCTTTTAATAAAGTTTTATAATTTTCTGTAAAAAAAAGTTCCTGGCTTTTTAAATGAGGTTTATAGCTCAATACTTCGTATGTATTGATGCTGTAATAAAAAGAATCCTTTTAAAATTACATTTTATGTCTGTTGCTGAGATACAGCAGTGCAATGGAATTGTATTATCAACTTCTCATTCAGCAATCTTACAAAATCATCTTGCTAACTTAAATATTTCATTTATGGACTGTCTTGGGTTTCAGACATTTGTACATCTGCATTTGTAGATTCATTTGGGTTTTTTCCCTACATCTTGTGTAAGCAATGACATTTTTGTTTCTTCTTTTCTAGTCCTTATACTATTTATTTCTTATTCATATTATGCAGATTAGCATCTCTCATACCAGGTAGAAGTGGTGATAGAGTGGGCATATTTCCTAGTTTCAAAGAGATTACTTTCAGCATTTCCTCATCCGTAATGGTAGTTGGTATAGGTTTTTGTAGCTATATTTTCAAGTTAAAAAAAACCTTAATAACCTTTTTTTTTAAGATTTTATTTATTTATTTGACAGGAGAGAGATCACAAGGACCCTGAGATCATGACCTGAGCTGCAGGCAGAGGCTTTAACCCACTGAGCTACCCAGGTGCCCCTAGAAAATGACTCTTAACAAAGATGGGAAGTTGAACATCAAGATGAGTTTGCATAAACAGACCATGCTAAAAATAGTCCTTATCTTCCCTTAGTTCTCTTATACATTTCCTTGTCACTTCCTCACAACTTAGCATCCCTTAAGTCTTTCTCATCTGGGCTGCCGGAATCCCTGTTCTCACTATAAATCTTGTTCACATTCACCATCATGTTCCTTGGGCTGTCTTTCCCACCAGACTGTACTTGTATCTTGCTCTTTTCAGGTCTCCCACCCAATACATCCAAGGAAATGCCTGCCATGAGGTAGGTCTCAGAAAGCCCAGGATGAATCAAGATCCAACCGCTCACAATGTGGAGGACAGAAATGCCACCTTCTCTTCTGGTCAGTCTTTATCAGGGTCAAAATCCAGGGAATTTATGGCACCTGAAGGCTTTGTAGTCACCCAGACCTGAGCGAAATCCCAGTCCTGTTGTTTGTTTGCTGGGTGACACTGGGTGTTTTATTTCACTTCCACACCTCATCATTCTCATCTGTACAAGATGGATGGTGATCCTTGTCTCAAGGGGGCTGTTAAAAAAAGAAGTACTTTCTTCTGCAGAGATCTAGTACCAAATACATGTTAATACCTACATGTTCTATTCCTAACCACCAAGCAACCCTTATCATTTTACGTGGTTTCCTCTTTGCTAGACATGGGAGTCTTTTTTTTAAAGTTGTTATTATTTTTAAGATTTTATTTATTTGACAGAGAGAGATCACAAGCAGGCAGAGACAGAAGGGGAAGCAAGCTCCCCGCTGAGCAGAGAGCTCAATGCAGGGCTGATCCCACGACCCTGAGATCATGACCTGAGCTGAAGGCAGAGGCTTAATTCACTCAGCCACCCAGGTGCCCCTTAAGTTATTATTTTGAAATCACATGCAGGAAAGAAAAATTGTGAGAATTTACAAAGAACTCTGGTGTATTTTTCTGCAGATTCACCAAATGTTAACATTTTGACATATCTGCTTTATCATTTTCTCTCTCTGCATGTGAGATAAAATTTTTTCTGAATCATTGGAGAAAAGTTGTAGGCATCATGTTCTTTCATCCCTAAACCCTTCAGTTTGAATTTCCTGAAAAGAAGGACATTCTCTTATGTCACCATGGTACTATTACCAAGATCAAGAAATTTCGCATTTCACAGTAATGCTAAGAAGTCTATTTTACAGTTTCACCAATTGTCTCAGTGATGTCCTTTATAGTACCTTTTTCCTGGTTCAGGATCTAATCCACAGCCACGCCTTGCATTTAACTGTCTAGTACTTCAACTTGCCTTTGATCTGAAACTGTGCCTCTGCTTCTCATTGTTTTTTTAAGACACTGACTTTTTTAAAAAGATTTTATTTATTTATTTGAGAGAGAGAGGGAGAGAGCACAGAGGGAGAGGGAGAGGGAGAAGCAGACGCCCTGCTGAACAGAGAGCCCAATGTGGGATTTGATCCCCGGACCCTGACATCATGACCTGAGCCAAAGGCAGAAGCTTAACCAACTAAGCCACCCAGGTGTCCCAAGACACTAACATTTTTAAAAAAAACACAGGCCAGTTATTTTTCGGGAGGTCTCTCAGTTTGGGTTTTGTCTGATGTTTCCTTATGATTAGGTACAGGTTGAATATTTTTAGCAGAAACACCACAGAAATGATGTCTCTCATGTCACTACCTACTCATGAGGTAGTCCCATTGCTGGTGATATTAACCTTGTTCACTTGATTAAGATGTCTCCTAGTAGTAAAGCTATTCTTTTCTTCCTTATTAATAGCCATTTGTGGGGAGATTTTCCAAGACCATGAAAATATCCTATTTCTTGTCCAACTCTCAGGGCTGCTGTTCTGGAAGCTTTTGTGGAAAAAATTCTCTCAAAGATAAAACACTGAAAAATGTCTATACTGCCTTGGTTCAGGAAACATAAATTCTTATTTTCACTAATTTCCTGTGTGGGAGCACTGTGGTTAGTGAGCAGGGGGGTTCGGAGAGCTTGGGCCTTGTGGTCCATCGTGCATCAGCCCCAGAGAGAGTGGGGGCAGGACAGCAGGAGAGAAGCTCCCTGCAGCAAACTAGAGGCATTTTAGAGACATCCGGTGCTAGCAAAGTTCATAAATGCAGAGGTTTTCTTGCTTTGCCGCTACAAACTTGCTTTCCATTCATACCTTTCAATGATAGGAGATCTCAACCAATTCCGGGGCTTTAGCAGACAAGCACACATTACCAAGGATTCCTGGAAGAATTCATGGCAGAGCAGAGCCTCATTCTTCTGGCTGGGGGGTGCATGGCCTAAGCACCTGTCGTGTTAACAGGTGGAAAGTCAACTCTGCAGTTTTCTGAACAATATGGAAGACTCTGGGAATCAAACATTGTTAGAGATGGAGGCCTTCCAGGGTTTATCTTAGCATTCATAACCCTTTAGGAAGCTAGGATCATTCCCAAAAGAAAATACAACCCCACCAGTGAAGACAGAGATAAAAACTGTAAACAAATAGCAGCACGCTCGGTCAAGCACGTACAGAGCAATTTGCACATCTCGACAGAGTTGGATTTATCCCAGTAAGGAAAGGTTGCTTTTTCATCAGAAAAAATCTAAGTGTCATTCACCACATTCGCAGATAAATGGGGGAAAAAAAATCAAACAATCACCTGATCATCTCAACAGATGCAAGCAAACTGATAAAATTCCGTTTTTAGAGTGAGACCCTCCATTCTGCTGGTGGGAGTGTAAACCATTGCAAACTCTTTGGAAAATGATTTGGCATCTTCTACTGGAATGGAACATGTACATATGCTATGGTTTATCAACTCTACTCTGAGATATGTATCCAACACAAATGTATATTTCATAGGGGTGCCTGGGTGGCTCAGTCCTTAAGCGTCTGCTTTTGGCCCAGGTCAGATCCCAGGGTCCTGGGATCGAGCCCCGCATCGGGATCTTTGCTCAGCAGGAAGCCTGCTTCTCCCGCTACCATTTCCTCTGCTTGTGTTCCCTCTCTCGCTGTGTTTCTCTCTGTCAAATGCATAAAATCTTAAAAAAAAAAAAGTATATTTCATAAAAGACATGTATTGGAATATTCATAACACTATTAATAATAGACTACCGGAAATGACCCAAGCGCCAATCAATAGTAGAATAGATAAATTCTGGTATATTCATACAATGGAATACACTGCAACAATGAGAATGAATGATCTATGATTATACAAAATAGCTTGGACAAATTTCACGATGTTGTGCAAAAAAAGCCAGAAACAAAGACAGCATACTAAAATATGATTCCATTTGAACAGGGACCAAAAAGCAGGTAAAACCAGTCTATGGCATCAGAGGTCAGAAGATTGGTTACATCTGTGGGGTGACTTATAAGATGGAAAGGGACTTCTCAGGGACTGGTAATATTCTGTCTCTTAATCTGGTTGCTGGTCAGAAAGAGGGGTTCAAAGTATAGAAATTCCTGTATTTATGACATAGTCCTGTCCTACATGTATATCACACTGCATGAAAAAATTTAAGAGAAAAAAAACTTAATTAAAAAGGTTAAGGGCACCTGGGTGGCTCAGTGGTTTAAAGCCTCTGCCTTCGGCTCAGGTCATGATCTCAGGGTCCTGGGACCAAGCCCTGCATCGGGCTCTCTACTCAGTGGGAAGTCTGCTTCCCCCTCTCTCTCTGCCTGCCTCTCTGCTTACTTTGTGATCTCTCTCCTCTCTGTCAAATAAATAAATAAAATCTTAAAAAAAAATAGTCATTCTCTAGTACAAGGTGGGCACCTTCATCAAAGGGAAATTTATCCCCCTGTCTTTAGACAAATGGGGAAGGGCAAAGAATTCTTCCTGTTTTGATTAATTCTCAATTGTCTTTAGTTCAAAATGATCCTTATGCCAAAGTGACATATTTTGAGGTGGCACCTCCTTGAAGCCTAAACCTCCTTTCCTTTGTTAAAATGGTATATAAACACTGAAGTCTAACCACTTTTTTTGAGTTTCACTCCTTTTCTGTGAACTCCCATGCTTGTAAAATATTAATGAAAATCATGCACCTTTCTTTTCTTTTGTTAATTTGTCTTTTGGTAGTTTAATTCACAGACCCTCCAGGTTCAGAACCTCAGAGGGTAGAGGAAAGATTTTTCTCCCCAATATCTGCTTCATAAACCAGATCTGCTTTTTTTAAAAAAGATTTTATTTATTTATTTGACAGAGAGCAAACACAATAGGCAGAGAGTCAGGCAAAGAGAGAGAAGGGGAAGCAGACTCCCTGCTGAGCAGAGAGCCCGATTTGGGGCTGAGATCATGACCTGAGCCGAAGGCAGAGACTTTAACCCACTAAGCCACCCAGGTGCCCCCAGATCTGTTTTATTAACCCGGACTTCCCTTGTATATATTACTTTTTGTCTGGCAGGTGCTTTTTGTTCTGCAAGTCTTTGGGAGAGAATTCCAAGTATGGGTTAGTAAATTAATCTACAATGTAATCATTAAATCACTTACAAAATGGAAACTTCTCTGCTTTGAATTTGCCATTGATAGCCATTGTCTATTTCCTTAAAAACTTACTGAGAAAAGGTGAAAGATTTATACAATCTGAAGAGAAATTAGAGTAGCTAAACCAGAATGGCTAAAATTAACAACTCAGGAAACAACAGATGTTGGCAAAGATGCAGAGAAAGGGGAACCCTTTTTCACTTTTGGTGGGAAAGCAAACTGGTGCAGCCACTCTGGAAGTCAGTATGGAGGTTCCTCAGAAAGTTAAAAATAGAGCTACCCTATGACCCAACAGTTGCACTATTAGGTATTTATCCAAAGGATACAAACAAAGTGATTTGAAGGGGCATATGCATCCTAATGTGTATAACAACGTGTCCACAATAACCAGAATATGGAAAGAGTCCAGATGTTCATCAACAGATGAATGGATAAAGAAGATATTGCATAGGGTGCCTGGGTGGCTCAGTGGGTTAAGCCTCTGCCTTCGGCTCAGGTCATGATCTCAGGGTACTGGGATCGAGCCCCACATCGGGCTCTCTGCTCAGCAGGGAGCCTGCTTCCCCCTCTCCCTCTGCCTGGAATATTAGTCAGTCATCAAAAAGAATGAAATTTTGCCATTTGCAGCAATGTGGATGGAACTAGACAGTATTTTTTTTTTAAGATTATTTATTTATTTATTTATTTGAGAGAGAGAGGGTGAGCAGGGGGAGGGGCAGAGAGAGAGGGAGAAGCAGATTCCCTGTTGGGCAGGGAGCCTGATATGGGACTCGATCCCCGAACCCTGGGATCATGACCTGAGCCGAAGGCAGACACTTAATTGACCAAGCCACCCAGGCTCCTGGAACTAGAGGGTATTATGCTAAGTGAAATAAGTCAGTCAGAGCATGACAAATACTATATGATTTTATTCATATGTGGAATTTTAGAAACAAAACAGATGAACATAAAGGAAGGGAAGGAAAAATAATATAAGATGGAAATTGAGAGGAAGGCAAACCATAAGAGATGCTGAACTCTATGAAACAAACTGAGGGTTGCTGGAGGGGGAGGGATAATTGGGTGACGGGCATTAAGGAGGGCACTTGATGTAATGAGCACCGGGTGGCTGCAACTGATGAACCACTAAATTCTACCTCTGAAACTAATAAAAAAAATAAATTTTACAATGTCCTCCATGTTTTTCTTTATGCTCAGCACGTAAGTGAGACCATAAGGTAATTGGCTCTCTCTGCTTGACTTATTTCACTCCGCATAATCTCTTCCAGTCCCATCCATGTTGATACAAAAGTTGGATATTCGTCCTTTCTAATGGAGGCATAATATTCCATTGTATATATGGACCATATCTTCTTTATCCATTCACCTGTTGAAGGGCATCTTGGTTCATTCCACAGTTTGGCAATTGTGGCCATTGCTGGTGGGGGGCTGGGCGAGCCTGGTGGTGGGTATTGAGGAGGGCACGTATTGCACGGGGCACTGGGTGTGTGCATGAACAATAAATCTTGTAACACTGAAAAAATAAACATTTTGGGGGGAAAAAATAAATTTTAAAAAAGATCTTTAAAAAAAGTATGAGAAGACAATATACCATTGTTAAAGAAAACTTTAAAAATAAAGAGAAATAATCCAACATCGGACTGTTTTTACTTCTGCCTGTTTCACTCTGGAATGTGATCACACACATCCAGGTCTTGGCACAGACAGTCATCGTTACACATGCCACTTTAATTTGCTCTTCTGATCATAAAGATTTTTCTGGGTTGCCACATAGTTTTCATAATGATTTTTCCCTTTCATTATTCATCATTCTTTAGAGAGTCATTGCTAAGCTCCTTAAAGGGAAACTCCAGTAATTTCACCAGTAATTTCACCATGACCAGAGCAATGCTGGGCATATGCTAGGTCCTCAGTAAGTGTTTGTAGTTTTGAGAGAAAAAAAAAAAGGATGTTGGTAAAAGATAAATTCCAGGAATAAAGGACCACCAAAAGGCTGAGAGATTTAATCAGTTCTTCCTGCGTACTATATAGCATACATTTCCCGAACATGCAACTAAAAATACAAATACTGTACTATTAGCTTGTACTATTAACTGCATATTTCTCCATGTCTAACCCTTCAAAGCAATATTGTGGTTGTACCTTTGATTGTATGCAGGCAGTGTTCCCGACTTCTCTTCTACAGGAAATAAATATTTTATAGTAAGAAAAATCTATTAAAGTATTTTTTACAATCTATGTGAATAATTAAATTATATGTATATATATACATATATCACTATAATTGATATAATATATAATTATATATAAATTACAAATATATTAGATTATGCATAAACCATAAATATATATTAAAATATATGATTAACTTATACATGAATTAATTATATAGATGGGAACATATTTTTCTGATAAACTGGCTTTATTATTTAATAACACATGATTTTATTTAACTCATACTTCTGTCTACCACTTTTTTTTTTAAAGATTTTATTTATTTATTCAACAGAGAGAGAGAGATCACAAGTAGGCAGAGAGGCAGGCAGAGAGAGAGGGGGAAGCAGGCTCCCTGCTGAGCAGAGAGCCCCATGTGGGGCTTGATCCCGGGACCCTGAGATCATGACCTGAGCCGAAGGCAGAGGCTTCAACCCACTGAGCCACCCAGACCCCCCTACCACTTTTTGTGAAGAAATGTTTTGTACCCTGAAAATTATTGATGGACTTAGAGTTGTAAAATGTAGAAAACCCTAAAAGATTCCCCCTAGTTTTATCCACAACTCTTTGTAATGTGAACATATAAGAATTTTAAAAATACAGTGCAATGCAGAAAAAAACAGAGGCTATGCTTCAGGAGGCCTGACTCTTCTACTGACTTACTGTGTCTTTTGGGGTGAGTTACTTCACCTCTCTGGACTTAAATATTCCCATTTATAAAAATAGAGTTCCGTTAGATGGCCTGAGGTCATTTTCTGCCTAATGCTCTATGACAAGCATCTGTGATAGCAATAGTGTACACATCTACACTTAGAGTTCATTTGAACATAGTCTTCTCTTTCCCTTTATTTTGGAAGAAGGAGGTAGAATGTGCCATTTATTGCTTGCCAGATGGCGAATGACCTCCTATTGCAAAATAGCTGCCTCAGAGGAGGTCTTTATCAGATCTTGAGCAAGAGAGGGCTGTTCAGACAGGGGAGGTACCGCTGCTTCTGTCAGCAAAGGAGGCACAAGGAGAACTAGCCATCCAAGGTTCTCAGAAGTTTGGGGAGATAACTCACCCTGTGGCATTCTCTTAGGGTCTTTCCTCCCGTCTCTCCTGTTTTTAAAGGAACTCTGACTCTGCACTGATGCACATCAAGGAACTGCATGATCACGCAAGCCTCTAGAATACAGAGGCTCAAGTCAGGTCTAGTCAGCAGACAGACTTCCCTGGGTGCACAAATCGAAGAAGATATATGTGATGTGGCTGCCTATCAGCTCGGTCTTGTGAATCCATGACAAAATCACTTGGCCAGAGATATTGGCCCAGAGTGTGATCTCCCCGTCTGTGACTGACATGCTCACCCCACAGTCTGTCATAGTGACTACAGGAGTCAGCTGTCCTGCCAGACACCCTAGAGTCTCTTCCTGTCCCCATGGGTGGCCAGGGCAGTGAGCCCATTTCAACTGCACTTGATCCCTAGCACGGCACTTTTTAAAGATTTTAGAGCTTCCTTCAACAATTTATTTTTTTTTTAAGATTTTATTTATTTATTTGA
>JAQQSY010006146.1:0-11219 GCA_028646535.1 Procyon lotor | reverse complement strand
TAATATGATGTACATCTTGAAAGGATTCTTCCAGTTGCTCTTTTGAGAAGATAATAACAATAAAAACCACAAGGGATAGCAGCAAAAGCGGGGAAACTGGTTTAGGACTCTTGCAGAAAACAGGAGAGAGATTAATATGGTTCAGACGGAGTTGAAATGAGAATATAGGGAAAAGTGGTTGAATTCTTTGTATATTTTGGGTATGGAGCCAATAGCAATATCATATAGACTGAATGCTGGGTAGGAGAGAGTAATTATTAATAGCACCCTCTTTTACTTTCAGAAAGGTTCTAATTTTGACAGATTATGTGATCTTCTTAGTTAAATCAGAATGAACCTCCTTCATGGTGTATTATTATTTTTGCACATTGCTTGATTCTAAATTATAATTATATAGGATCTTATCAACATTCATGAGTGATTTGTCTTAGTGCTTTGGAAAAGTGTAAACACTATAGAAATGAATTATTCAGCCAAGATTTTAAAGAATTCATCTTTGAATTTGTCTTGGTCTGGTGTACTTTAAAGAAGCAGCTTTCTTAGTTTTTAGAGCATGGTCAATTTTATCGATTTCTTTGGCTCATTTTATTAATTTGGACATAGTCTGTTTTGCATTCCATGTGGGATTTAACTTTTTGATTTTCACTAATATGTTCACACTTACATTTTCCAGTTTATAACTCAGAAATGAAACTTTCTATTAAAATTATCCCCCTGAAATTATTTATTTCAGTAGCTTCCTGTTACCCATGCACTTTGTTGGAGTTTTTGTTGTTGTTGTTTATTTTGTCCAAGTCCCTTACAAGGGTATTTTCTTTTCAATCATTCTATAGTTTTTTATAAAAATACCTAACAGTTTTGTGACTACATGTTTATGCAATCTTATGTTCAAATGGATTAAGTGCTTTATTCAGTAATATATTTATTCAATCAATTAATACTTTTGGAGAACTTTCTATATTCTAGGCATTGTGCTGAGCAGTGGGGAAATGCAATGGACTGTGCTCCCCCTCCCAAATTCATATATTAAAGTCTTAACTTCATAGTATTTGGAGGTAGGGCTTTTGGGAGGTAGTTAGATTATGAGAGGGAACTTCTCAAGAATCGTATTAACGTCCTTATAAAAAGAACCCAAGAGAGCTCTCTCACCCCTTCTGTAATGTCAAGACACATAAGAATTCTTCAGTCCAGAAGAAGGCCCTTACTGGAACCCAGCCATGCTGGCATTCTCATCTTAGAATTCCAGCCTCCAGAACTGTGATAAATAAATTTCTACTGTTTATAAGCTACCCAGTCTGTGGTAATTGTTATGGAAGTCCAAACTAGCCAAGACAGGATAGAGTGGAGAACGTGAAGATATGATCTCAGCCCTCACCATGAGAGACAGTAAGAAACAAGTAGAGGCGTAACTCAATAAACTAATCTTAGTCCGTGGAAATAAACAAGATGCTTTCTGAAGAATAAGGGAAATAGAACTATTTTAGGAAAAAAAAAGAAAAAACTGGCTAGAGAAGAATTTTCAGAGGAGGTGGCACTTAGATGGAAGGATAAGAAAAACTACCACAGTAGAGAGAAAGGATAATAACATTCTGGGCAGAGTACAGCTTGTGTGGTGTCTCTGGAAGTGCAAAAGTGTTTAGCATATTTAAGGAACTGAAAAATGACCAGTGTGAGTAAAGTGGAATAAGGAACCTCAAATGAAGCTAAGGCATAACATGGTTCCCTCATTTTCAGTTTATTTTTCTTGAATTCCAGAAAATCCTCAGCTATTTTCTTATCATTTATTGCTTCTTGCTCATTCTCTCCATTATCTCCTTTAGGTCATCCACTCAGTCTTTTTAGTCAGTCAGACAGAAATTCACATGAAATAGTATAAGTAGTATAAATGTAAGTAGTATAAATTCGGACTCCACAGTGAGGCAAGGTACGCTGATTTTCTTCTTCCATCAGTACACAGCAAGCTTCCTTATAGCTTCCAAGGATTGTGATTCCTAAGTCCCTTCTCAAGAGTCAGGGAACAAATAGACTGTTTTCTGCATAAAATAGGAAGGCAACCTCATCCCCATTTTTTTTCCCCTAGGGGTAATTGTTAAAACTGTAAATATTGGATATTTACCGATTAATGTCAAGAACTGCTAAGGATCTAGGATTTTTACCCCATTTGCAAGCTGATAACAATGCCATAGTTTTAAGGGTGCTAATAGAAGGCATGAAATTCCTTGGTGAGAGACAAAGGACTTTATTACAACATAGAAGACAGTATGAGCTTCTTCCCCAAGTCCCATGAGGGTGGTGCAGTATGCAGTAAATTTTATTTCACAGCTGAAAAACTCTGAACTTAGGTAACTTGAAACTTGAATCTTTTATAATGGACAGTAAGCAAACCTGCCTGATGTTTGTTCTGGAAGAAGAAACTATTATATTGAACAGTAGGCAAACCTGCCCCTGTTTCCAGAGAGAGACACTATCTCTAACTTACAAGACTGCTTTCTAGGCAAACTTCCTTGGCAAGATAGTTCAGATGAGAAGGGCAGTGAGTGCCTCTGCTCATTAGACATATACAAACTCAGAGAGTCAAAGAGAGTTGTCTCCCAAAGATTGATTCCTAGCAGAGACTTTGTTTTCCTATTAGGTAGTACGTGGATACTCTTTTTCTGCTTTTCATAAAACCCTCGGAATGGCTCTACGCAGCTGAAAACTATGTATGCTTTTCTCTTGGAGCTATCCTGAATTCTCCATGGATGGTTACTTCATGTTTAATATGTGAATTACTAGAGAATTTGAGTTTAATAAAAAATCAATTCTTATCCATTCTTAATGAACTTACTATGCTCAAACTTGCTTAAAATATTGTACATGCTATTTTAAAAGATTGCTATGATGAAAATAAGTATTAATAAACATTTGGCTACTAACTGCATTTTGAGAGACTACCATTTATTACTTAGTGAACAGTTCCAAGAAACATTCCAAGAGAGATTCTTCAAACTCTTAAGATTTTTATTTTATTTCAGTGGAGAACCAGATAGGGACTGGTTTCACATAGTGGATTGGCCTCTTTAAAAATATGTCAAATTTGAAGATAAAAAAGCAAAGCAAAAAAAGAGCTTATGGGACTTAATTTTCATCTCCAGTGGGATAGGAAGTGTATTTCCTATAGTCTTGAGGGCCCTTCCTCTGTAGTAATGATTGGCTCTGGAATATAAGAACATAGAAGTGGAGTTTAGTGATAGAGACCACCCAGTGGAATTTAAGAATGTTATCCTTGAAGAGTAAGAACACATAGGATCTGTTTGCTTAGGAAAAGGGTGATGGATGGTGTAGAGATATAGCAGCATCATAAACCACAATAAGAACTCACAGCCTTTTATCAGTCATCTAGATTGGCAAATCCTCTAGAATATTGATGCTTAATTTTACTGGTCTGTCATAATAAAATAATTTATATACCTTGGTAGATTTTATAAGTCATATTAAATAACATAAAATGATAGAATTTAGTCTAAGGTTTAAGAATTTAGTCTAAGTCTCCATTAACTCTGTCAAGGAAGAGATTGAATTGAAAAGCTGAGGGGCCCTGGAGAAAGAAGGTAGGAGGAAACTTCACTTGGTCCTTTTTGCATGTACTGTTCCTAGGAAGATGTGGGATATGGCCTGCCAAAATCTTCTATTCCAGAAATTCCAGATGATTCATAATAAATTTATCTGTGACAACTCAGAATCAGACAGCATAGCAGCACAATATTCCTTACCTCATTAAGGAAAGTTAACACACACAAACCAGTAGGAGGTAATGAAAATACTCCCAGCAGAAAATTATTGTTAAAGGATTTTAGTCCAGCAAGTAGAAAGCAATTTGAGAAAGCAAGCCCATGTTTTCTGTTCTCAGGAAGGTACTAAAAACTGGAATGAGAGATGCAATGAAATGAGAATTTCCTGTAGTCATGCAGTCAGGTAGGCATTTTCTTTGATACTGTGAATGTTTGTTATTTTGTCTATTTTTAGATAAGTACTTTGCAAATGAAAGAACCTAGATGAAAATCCTTCATGTGTTACATAAACACTGCTGCATGAGTACCAGGTGCTGGTCACCATGCTAGGATATTGATACCCACCAAGAAAAAACAAGTAAGGATTCTTTCTGAGGTGTGGGTGGTGAGGTTGAGCTATGTGTATGAAACTAAGAGACGTTGATGGGTGGGTGCTCTAAGTGAGGTAGATCGGAGATACACGATAATGGATTGTTGTTAATTAGAGACCTTTGTACACAGAGTGAGTCAAATACTATTCCTTGGGGTATGTAATCTTCATAATTGATATAAAATTATCAAAATGTATTAGTTCTTTCTCCCAAGGCATGCAGTTTATTGTTACATTACAATTGAGGTAGGGTGGGCGCCTGGGTAGCTCAGCTGTGAAGTGTATGCCTTTGGCTCAGGTCATGATCCCGGGGTCGTGAGATCAAGCCCTGCATTGGGCTCCCTGCTCTGTGAGAAGCCTGCTTCTCCCTCTCTCATTCCCCCTGCTTGTGTTTCTTCTCTCGCTGCGTCTCTCTCTCTCTCTGTCAAATAAATAAAATCTTTAAAAAAAAAAAAAACCAAAACAATTGAGGTATTGCTTGAGGACCTCAAGATAGGTATTTTAATCTATGCCATGCTCCCTAATACCATCAATTAGTGAGGACCCATTTGGATGCAGGTACAATAGAAAAGTGATGAAAAGAACCCAAAATAAATAGATAACATGTGAAAATGGATAGTAACTTGAATAAAATGAGTTTTTTAATACATATGTCTAAAACATTAAAATTTTGCTTTCCCCAACTTGATAAGCTTTTATGAAATATGTCCCTTTTTTTTCCCCTTCTAACTGCAAGTCAGATCTCAAATTCAGTGAAAATGTGTACTAACTTCCACATTTCATGGGAGAGAAGGAAACTCTGAGCTGAAAGTAAGTGCTGTTAAGTACTTCTTAGAACACAAAAAAATGGCAATGGCTCCAAACTTTAGTTCCAAACTGTCTTTTTTAAAAATCCCTTTTAGAGGGGCGCCTGGGTGGCTCAGTGGGCTAAGCCTCTGCCTTCGGCTCAGGTCATGATCTCAGGGTCCTGGGATAGAGCCCCGCATCCGCATCAGGCTCTCTGCTCAGCAGAATGGAACAGAATGGAGGACGCAGAAATGGACCCTCAGCTCTCTGGTTAACTAATAATTGCCAAAGCAGGAAAGAATATCCAATGGAAAAAAGACAGTCCCTTCAACAAATGGTGTTGGGAATATTGGATAGCCACATGGAGTGGAATGAAACTGGAGGCTTTCCTTACACCATACACAAAAATAGACTCCAAATGGGTGAATGACAGGATTCCATCAAAATCCTAGAGGAGAACAGAGGCAGCAACCTCTGTGACCTCACCACATCACTCATGTCCAAAGGCAAGGGACACAAAGGCAAAAATAAACTATTGGAACTTCATCAAGATAAAAAGTTTTTGCATAGCAAGGGAAACAGTCAACAAAATCAGAACACAACCAACAGTATGGAAGAAGATATTTGCAAATGTCTTATCAGATAAAGGGCTAGTATCCAAGATCTACAGGGAACTTAACAGACTCAACACTCAAAGAACAAATAATCCAATCAAGAAATGGGCAGAAGGCATGAGGAGATGTTTCTCCAAAAGAAGACATTGCCAACAGTCACATATAAAAATGCTGAAAATCACTTGGCATCAGGGAAGTACAAATCAAATCCATAGTGAGCTACCACCTTACACCAGTCAGAATGGCTAAAATTAATGTCAGTAAGTGACAGATGTTGGCGAAGATGAGGAGAAAGGGGAACCCTCCTACGCTGTTGGTAGGAATGCAAGCTGGTGCAGCTACTCTGGAAAACAGTATGGAGGCTCCTCAGAAAGTTGAAAATAGAGCTACCCTATAACCGAACAATTGTACTAGTAGGTATTTACCCCACAGATAGTAAATGTAGTGATCCAAAGGGGCACCTGCACCTGAATGTTTATAGCAGCAATGTCCACAATAGCCAAACTATAGAAAGAGCCCAAATGTCCATTGACAGATGAATGAATAGAGAAAATGTGGTTAGAAGATGCATTTTCTCAGCCATCAAAGAAAATGAAATTTTGCCATTTGCAAGGATGTGGATAGAGCTAGAGGGTATTATGCTAAGTGAAATAAGTCAATCAGAGACAATTATCATATGATGTCACTCATCTGTGGAATTTAAGAAACAAAACTGGATCATAGGGGAACAGAGGGAAAAATAAGATGAAATCAGAGAGGGAGAAAAACCATATGAGATTCTTAAACATAGGAAACAAAGAGGGGTGCTGGAGAGGTAGACATGGTAGAATGGGGTAACTGGGTGATGGGCATTAAGGAGGGCGCACCATGTAATGAGCCCTGGGTATTATATAAGACTGATGAATCACTGAACTCTACCTCTAAGACTAATAATATGCTATTTGTTAATTTATTGAATTTAAATTACAAAAAGAAAAAAGAGATATGCGTTCTCTTCATGTCATATAAAAATACCCAAAGTATTTGCCCTTTTCTGAATGTTGTGTATAAACTTTGAAATATTAAAATGAATTTTTCTGTTGCCTCTCTTCTAAAAAAAAAATAAAAATTCCTCTTAAAAGGGTCCTATGACATAAAAATTCCAAAGGTGGGTCATATGACTGGAAGCACCTCATTTTCTACTAAATTAGTGTTTGGATATAAAAGTCAAGAGGAATCATAGAGAACTTTCTTTGCATTCTGCTTTAGAATTGTTAGACTCATAGAGAAATTCCTGTTCTCCACAGAAATCAATTAGGCACTAAGCTTTAAGCAGTCAGAAAGTCAACAATTTCTTTCAAGTGCTTTCCTTTCCTTGGATATGAAGCACACCAGGACTACAGAAATACGCGGTTTTCTGCTTGATGAGCAGATTAGCTTGTCTAATTTATTCACTTGACTCATTTAGTTTTCTTCAGGTTTCCATTCTGTGCTTTTTGTCTCAAGTCCTATATCTTGAAAATGAGGGTATCTTCTTAGGGCTACAGATTATTTGTCATCTTGCAGAGGGAGCTACAACCTAGTTCTTAGCGATTATTCAGATACATTTTTGTATGCTGTTAATTAAATAAAACAATAGCATGTAAGGGGCTTTGGGATGTGTTTGTTGCCTATCCTGCTCTTGTCCTGTTGTTTATCAGTTCCATTCCTCAAACCATTGTAATTAAAGTTAGCCATAAACACATTGAAAACACTGATACCGTAAAGAGAGGATTCCTTTTATTTTACCATTACTTCTCACAAGGTGGCTTTGCCCACAAATGTCCAGAGCTCTTTAATAGATCACAATAGAACAAAATCTGTTTCCCATAGAAGTTTTGTATGAGTGTATTTTATTCTGAGTACAGAACTCAGTTTAATTTTTTTGTGCACGTTACATTTTTGTTGAAGCTTTAGAAATTGGAATTTCATATTGCCTGAAAGTATACAATTTTGGTAATGTGTGGAGGGTTGCCATGTCTCTTTCATTTTTGTAATTTCCACCATGATTTCCTCATTTTTCACACACAGCAGATTGAATCTTGAGTTTGTTGTTGCTGCTGCTTTTGTTCTTAAAGGGCCAGTAAATCTAGTTTGATCTGATGGGTTTGAAAGTTAACATGAAGGTGACATGGAATAGTAGGTTCATCCCAAAGAGAATCTTCTTAAAGGGATGCAGAAGAATTATAGAATCACTAGTTGATTTTAATGACAAGTTTCTGCAAACAAAATAATATTTTTAATGCAACCTGAGAACATGCTATGAAATTGAATACCTTCCTAGGATAGAGGGCAAAAATCCCATATTTATTTCATTTACATTTCCAGGACTTGTGACTTCAAGACAATAAAGACAGACATTTCCACAGGCTTCTCTCAATACAACAAGGAGAGTAATAAACAGAAACTGTCCATCTTCAATTAAACTAAGAGACATTTGTAAATCTGAAAGACAATATATGAAAGTTGAAAGTGATGTTGAGCACTTTTTCATGTGTCTGTTGGCCATTTGGATGTCCTCTTTGCAGAAATGTCTGTTCATATCTTCTGCCTATTTCTTGATTGGATTATTTGTTCTTTGGGTGTTGAGTTTGAGAAGTTCCTTATAGATTTTGGATACTAGCCCTTTATCTGATATGTCATTTGCGAATATCTTCTCCCATTCTGTCAGTTGTCTTTTTTTTTTTTTTTTAAGATTTTATTTATTTGACAGAGAGAAACACAGCGAGAGAGGGAACACAAGCAGAGGGAATGGTAGTGGGAGAAGCAGGCTTCCCACAGAGCAGGGAGCCCGATGCGGGGCTCGATCCCAGGACTCCAGGATCATGACCTGAGCCGAAGGCAGCCGCTTAGCGACTGAGCCACCCAGGTGCCCCTGTCAGTTGTCTTTTGGTTTTGTTGACTGTTTCCTTTGCTGTGCAAAAGCTTTTCGTCTTGATGAAGTCCCAAAAGTTCATTTTTGCCCTTGCTTCCCTTGCCTTTGGTGATGTTTCTAGGAAGAAGTTGCTGCGGCTAAGGTCAAAGAGGTTGCTGCCTGTGTTGTCCTCAAGGATTTTGATGGAGTTCTGTCTCACATTGAGATCTTTGATCCATTTTGAGTCTATTTTTGTGTGTGGTGGTAAGGAAATGATCCAGCTTCATTCTTCTGCATGTGGCTGTCCAGTTTTCCCAACACCATTTGTTGAAGAGACTGTCTTTTGTCCATTGGATATTCTTTCCTGCCTTGTCGAAGATCAGTTGACCATAGAATTGGGGGTCCATTTCTGGGCTCTCTATTCTGTTGCATTGATCTATGTGTCTGTTTTTGTGCCAGTACCACACTGTCTTGAAGATTACAGCTTTGTAATAGAGCTTGAAGTCTGGAAATGTGATGCCACCAGCATTTTCAGCATTCGTCTGACTATTCATGGTCTTTTCTGATTACATATAAATTTTAGGATTCTTTGTTCCATTTCTTTGAAATAAATTGATGGTATTTTGATAAGGATTGCATTAAATGTGTAGATTGATTTAGGTAGAATAGACATTTTCACAATCTTTTTTCTTCCAATCCACGAGCATAGAATGTTTTTCCATTTCTTTGTGTCTTCCTCAATTTCTTTCACGAGCACTTGGTAGTTTTCAGAGTAGAGATTCTTTGCCTCTTGAGTTAGGTTTATTCCTTGGTATCTTATGGTTTGGGGAGTAATTGTAAATGGAATCAACTCCTTAATTTCTCTTTCTTTTGTCTTACTATTGGTGTATAGGAATGCAACCAATTTCTGTGCATTCATTTTATATTCTGACACTTGATTGAATTCCTGTATGAGTTCTAGCAGTCTTGGAGTGGAGTCTTTTGGATTTTCCACATAAAGTATCATATCATCTGCAAAGTGAGAGTTTGACTTCTGCATTGCCAATTTGGAGGCCTTTGATTTCTTTTTGTTGTCTGATTGCTGAGGCTAGGACTTCTAGTACTATGTTGAATAGCAGGGGAAATAGTGGGCATCCTTGCCGTGTTCCTGATCTCAGGAAAGATATTTGCTGTGGGTTTTTCATAGATGGCTTTGATGATGTTAAGGAATGTACCCTCTATGCCTGCACTGTGAAGAGTTTTTTTTTTTTTTTAAAGATTTTATTTATTTATTTGTCAGAGAGTGTGTGCACAAGCAGGCAGAGAGGCAGGCAGAGGGGGAAGCAGGCTCTCCGCTGAGCAAGGAGCCCAATGTGGGACTCGTTCCCAGGACCCTGGGACCATGACTGGAGCTGAAGGCAGCCGCTTAACCAACTGAGCCACCCAGGCATCCCTGAAGAGTTTTGATCGAGAAAGGATGTTGTACTTTGTCAAATGCTTTTTCAGCATCAATTGAGAGTATCATATGGTTCTTGTTCTTTTATTAATGTATTGTATCACACTGATGAATTTGCAGATGTTGAAACAACCTTGCAGCCCAGGAATAAATCCCACTTGGTCATGGTACATAATCTTTTTAATTTACTGTTGGATCCTATTGGCTAGTATTTTGGTGAGAATTTTTACATGCATATTCATCAAGGATATTGGTTTGTAATTCTCCTTTTTGATGGGGTCTTTGTCTGGTTTGGGGATCAAGGTGATGCTGGCCTCATAAAATGAGTTTGGAAGTTTCCTTTCCATTTCTAATTTTTGGAAAAATTTCACGACAATAGGTATTAATTCTTCTTTAAATGTTAGGTAGAATTCCCCTGGGAAGCCATCTGGCTCTGGGCTCTTGTTTGTGGGGAGATTTTTGATGACTACTTCAATCTCCTTACTGGTTATGGGTCTGTTCAGGTTTTACATTTCTTCCTGGTTCAGTTTTGGTAGTTTGTGTGTCTCTAGGAATGCGTCCATTTCTTCCAGATTGCCTAATTTGCTGGCGCATAGTTGCTCATAATACGTTCTTTTAATTGTTTGTATTTCTTTGGTGTTGGTTTCTTTAATTGTTTGTATTTCTTTGGTATTGGTTTCTCCTCTTTCACTCATGATTTTATTTATTTGAGTCCTTTCTCTTTTCCTTTTTTTAAGTGTGGCTAGGGGTTTATGAACTTTATTAATTCTTTCAAAGAACCAGCTCCTAGTTTCAGTGATTTTTTTCTACTGTTCTTTTGGCTTCTATTTCATTGATTTCTGCTCTAATCTTTATTATTTCTCTTCTGATGGGTTTAGGCTTTCTTTGCTGTTATTTCTCCAGCTCCTTTAGGTGTAGGGTTAAGTTATGTATTTGAGATCTTTCTTGTTTCTTGAGAAAGGCTTGTATTGCTATATACTTTCCTCTCAGGACTGCCTTTGCTCTGTCCCAAAGATTTTGAATGGTTGTGTTTTCATTTTCATTTGTTTCCATGAATATTTTTAATTCTTCCTTAATTTCCTGGTTAACCCATTCATTCTTTAGTAGGATGCTCTTTATCCTCCATGTATTTGAGTTCTTTCCAACTTTCCTCTTGTGGTTGAGTTCTAGTTTCATGGCATTGTGGTTTGAAAATATACAGGGTATGATCCTAAGCTTTTGGTATCAATTGAGACCTGATTTGTGTCCCAGGATGTGATCTGTTCTGGAGAATGTTCCATGTGCACTAGAGAAGAATATGTATTCTGTTGCTTTGGATGGAATGTTCTGAATATATCTGTAACGTCCATCTGGTCCAGTGTGTCATTTAGAA
>JAQQSY010006145.1:0-11219 GCA_028646535.1 Procyon lotor | reverse complement strand
TGATCTCTCTCTTTCTCTCTCTCTCTCTCTCTGTTAAATAAATAAATAAAAATCTTTTAAAAAATATATATATATATGATGTCTAGCTCTCTTTATGAAAAGGAAACTAATTTCTTTGAATTAAAATGTAATTGCTGGGGCGCCTGGGTGGCTCAGTCAGATAAGTATCTGCCTTCAGCTCAGGTCATGATCTCTAGGTCCTGAGATGGATTCCCACATCAGGCTCCTTGCTCAGCAGGGAACCTGCTTCTCCCTCTGCCTGCTGCTCCTCCTGCTTGTGCTCGTGCTCTCTCTCTCTCTCTCTCTCTCTCTCGCTCTCGCTCTCATTCTCTTTCCCTGACAAATGAAATAAAATCTTGAAAAATAAAATAAAATATGATTGCTTATATATTTTCAGTTTTTGTGTTATAAAATCTGCTTGCCCAAACTTACTATGATAACAAAATAAGCAATTCACAGTTTCTGGGTAGGAAGCAATTGTATTTCCACCCTGTGATAAGAAATAGAACCCCACAGCAAGCGCTTAGCGATATATTGGTGACTGGATTTGATTAAGGAATTTCACTACTTCCCATCTTAACTCCTTTGATATAAGTGGTACTTTTCTTAGTATTTAGTTCAGTTGCAATTCGGTTGGAAAGAAATTAAATGCTATGCTAAGGTGACCTCTGGTAACTGGTAGGTTTTGGTGGATGGAATTTTACTTTTTAACTTGGTACTCAACTGTACATTTACCACTAGGTCTGGTTGATCTCTCCGGGGAGAGTAGAATTGATGGATCCTTTTGCTGCGAGTCCCGGGTGGTCTGTCAGGAGAGCAGGTGTTGCTGGGCTGGCTCATGCATTCAGGAGTCATAGTGCAAATCTGATCAAGGCATATATTCCCAAAACCACTCAGGCTAGTGTCTCTCATGGGGAGGAAGCCAACATTGGCCTCTTATGCTTTTTAAAAAAAAAAAAAAGAAAAAGAAAGAAAGAAAAACTAATTATCAACCTACAGCAAATGTCATTCAGCTGAAATCCCTGAAGGATAAAGGCGTAGGTGACAAATGTTCCTGGAGCGAGGGTTGAGCTGTCACTTGTCTTTTTAATGGATCGCCCATGTTTGGCTATAGAATCACATGCTATTTCTCCTTATTGCGTGTTTCATCTGAAGAAATACTGAATATCTGGAGGCACAAAAGAATTGTACAATTACTATAAACCCTCTGGGTTTGAACAGAATCTAGTGTCAAGGAAGAAGCTAGGGCATTCATTTTATTGCTCTTAAAGTATTCAGAGGACTGCTGTCTATTGACTCAGTTGTCCCTGATACTTCACCTATTTTTCCTTACTTTTGATTAGAGCCTTTACATTCCATTTTGTCTGCTTCAGCTAACTGTGGGTATTTATCTGTGTCCTGTTCCAACGGACAGAGTTAGGAACAATGGGGTAGTTACAGGTTTGTTGTTGTTGTTGTTGTCATTGTTTGCCACAGTATTAAGGAAGAAATTCCCAAATGTCCAGAAATTAAATGGATTCTCAAAAAGTACCAAGTTCCCTATCACTGGGGATGCTTAGGCAGAGCTCTTCAACCAGCTCTGGGATGTTACCAGATGCTGTTTGGGATTAGATGGAAACTAAGATTAGGTGATTTCAAATATTCTTTTCAATCAAAAGAGTTAAAGACTCCATTTTTTTTACTTTCAACACCAAAATAAGCAGCTGATCTCCATCTTCAGTTGCCCTAATATTGAGAATGGCTTTGTGAGAGAGTGAAGTTGAGACTGGGAGATCGAGTAGGTTATTAGTTTGAAACCAGCACAAGATGGAGAAGACCTCGAGTAAGGCAGCGGTGAGGCAGAAAGTGTGGCTGACAGGAGCTGTTTGGGCTAGAGACTCAACGAGATTTAGTCACCAGTTGAAGATGAGAGTGAAGGAAAAGGACCCAGGATGGTCTTCTCAGGTTTCCAAGTGAGATGACTCGGTAGATGTGCTCCCATTGCCTAGAATGGGGAGACAGACGGTGAAGTAGGCTTGAAAGGGAAAGAATAAAGTAAAATGAGCATTGTCTTTAACTTCTTATTGTGGCAATAACCATTCTGGTTGCCTTTCTTTGGATATAGATTCTAATTTATCAACATTTTTCTTAAAATATGACAATGAAAATTGAATACAGCACTCTGTGGGTTGATCGCTGAGCACTGTACTATTGTTTCCTTTGATCTGGAAACTGCTTCTTTTAATGGAAACTAAGAGTTGTGTTTGTTGGTTAGTACTTACCTCTCAGAGTTGGCTCATTCTGAACTTAGAACCAACTAAAAATTCTAGGTTTTTCTATTGTCAAATCATATGTCTTCTCCCATCCTGCATAGTCCTTTTTTTAAATTCAATATCATATTTTACATTTATCCAATATAAAATTTCTAGCTTCAGTCTCTTCATATACTTCTGGGAACCTGTATTTCCAGCCTGTATATTTTCTTCTAACATTTATCTGTGAGGATTTTTAAAGGATGTACCTCATTTCTCTCTCCCAGTACACTCTATGTCTTGTCCTTTTCTGTGACTGCCATCTAGAATGCCTTGACCCACCCTATCCACTTGTCCATATCGTATTCACATTTGAGACCCAATTCAGGCTTAATGCTATGGATTTTTCAGGCCTTAGTAGTGCTCTTTACCTTTTGGGGCTCCTATAGCACTAATTCTTTACCTATATTATGGTCCTTATCATACTTTGTCTTAATGGTTATTTATTTGTTATTTTGGCCTATTCATTCTTAGAATATCTTTTGTATTATCAAAATTAAGTCTTTGAAGGAGGAATCAAATGTTTATATTACTTGCCTTGACAACTTAAAAAGCTCTTGTAAAGGTAGATAAATGAGTTATAGAACTTCCTGAAATCTTTATCACCTTTATGTTCATAAGGTTTTTACAGATTGTCCCAATAATCATGTAGTAGCTTGAACTCCATCATACCTTTCAAATAGAACTTTTATTACACTGAAAAGCTTCTTGCTGCCCTCTTGTGAAAAGCTAGGTAATACTGCCGATTAATGTTCAGAAAAGTTAAGTATAGTTGACTTTTGAACAACACAAGTTGGAACTGCCCAAGTCCACTTATACATGGATTTTTTTTACAGTACGGTACTGTAAACATATTTTCTCTTTCTTATGATTTTCTTTTTTTTTTTTTTAAGATTGTATTTATTTATTTGACACAGAGAGAGAGATCACAATTAGGCAGAGAGGTAGGCAGAGAGAGAGGGGGAAGCAGGCTCCCTGCTGAGCAGAGAGCCCGATGTGGGGCTCGATCCCAGGACCCTGAGATCATGACCTGAGCTGAAGGCAGAGGCTTTAACCCACTGAGCCACCCAGGCACCTCTTTCTTATGATTTTCTTAATGACATTTTTTCTAGCTTACTTTATTGTAAGAATACTGTATTTAATATATATAACATACAAAATATGTGTTAATTGACTTACTTATGTTATCTGTTATCTATTAAGTCTTCTGGTCAACAGACTATTAGTAATTAAATTTTGGGGGAGTCGGGAGCCTGGGTGGCTCAGTCATTAAGCATCTGCCTTTGGCTCAGGTCATGATCCCAGGGTCCTTAGGATCGAGCCCTGCATCAGGCTCCCTGCTTAGCCTTAGTTTCTCCCTCTCCCACTCCCCCTGCTTGTATTCCCTCTCTTGCTGTCTCTCTCTGTTGAAAATAAATAAATAAAATCTTTTTAAAAAGGGGGGGGGAGAATTCCTAAGCTTTAAAAAAAAAAGTTTTCAGGGTGCCTGGGTGGCTCAGTGGGTTAAAACTTCTGCCTTCAGCTCAGATCATGATCTCAGGGTCCTGGGATCGAGCCCCACATCGGGGTCTCTGCTCAGCAAGGAGCCTGCTTCACCCCCACCCCCCGCCTGCCTCTTTGCCTACTTGTGATCTCTCTCTCTGTGTCAAATAAATAAATAAAATATTTTAACCAAAAAAATGTTTTCGGGGAGTCAAAAGTTATATGTAGATTTTTGTCTGACATTGTTCAAGGGTCATCTGTAATTTTCATCTAAATTTTACTAAGACTAGCCTTTTTCACATTTTTAGGATTTTTATATCTTCTTCAGATTCTCAAGCCAAGTCACAATTACTAATGAGCATTTCTTCCCTTTTTGTGTGTATCTAAGGTACATATGAAATATTAATTTATTTGATTACCTATCAGAATTTATAGTGCTACATTTTGCCAAATTACATCTGATAAAATAAAAATAAAAATAATTCTTGGTGAGGTGAACTCCACAGTATCTTACTTAACATTTTAGAAATGGTTCTGGAGTTTGAATGTTTCATTTTCTTTCTGACTAGAAACAGAAGAGATTAAAAAGATTGGGGGGGTTAGTTTGAATAGACTTGATAGTAAAACTAAAATGATCAGTAGTCCATTCTATAAGCTCTGCTTCTCTTCCTGTCTTAAAATTGAGCGATCTTCAGTCCCTTTCCTCTTCTGAAAACCCATTCTTCCTGCTACAAATCACAGGGAAGATAGTAAGCATTCTGGACTTACGCCTATTGTTAAAATGTATATGATATACAAAAAACATCTGTCATCCTACTTAGGAAAGACTGGATGTTTTCTCCCTGAGACTGGGAACAAGGCAAGGATGTCTGCTTTTAGCATTTTTATTTGATGTTTTACAAGACATCATAACTGGTGAAATAAGGAAAGACAAAAAAATTAAAGGTCTACAGATAGGAAAAGAAGTAAAACTGTCTTTATTCAAAGATGATATGATTGTTTACATAGAAATCTAAGGAATCTACAGGGCGCCCAGGTGGCTCAGTCAGTTAAGTGTCTGCCTTTGGCTCAGGTCATGATCCCAGGGTCCTGGGATTGAGCCCCAAATTAGGCTCCCTGGGAGCTTGCTTTTCCTCTCCCTCTGCCCCCTCCCTCTCTCTCTCTCTCTCTCTCATACTCTCTCTCTCTCTTTCTCTCAACAGAAAATGTTTTAAAAAAAATTAACCTTGACCTTTACCTCACAACATAAAAAAAAAAAAAAATGAACATAAAATAGGTAACAGATGTAAATGTAAAACCTGAAACTGTAAAACTTCTAGTAGAAAGCATAAGAGAAAATCATCACATCCTTGGAATAGCCAAAGATTTCTTAGGTAACAGAAGCAGCATGAACCTTAAAGCGAAAACTTGATAAATTGTTCTTCAAAATTATAAATTTCTGCTCTTCAGAAGATAGTGTTAAGAAAAATGAAAAGACAGGGGCACTTGGTGGCTCAGTCGGTTGTCTGCTTTCAGCTCAGGTCATGATCTCAGGGTCCTGAGACCCTTCAGCAGGGAGTCTGCTTGTCCCTCTACCCTCCCCCTCCATTGTGAGCTCATGCTCTGTCTCTCTCTCTCTCTCTCAAAAAAATAAAATCTTCAAAAAAAGAAAATGAAAAGACAAATCACAAAAAGACTGACAAATCAGCAGAGACTGGGATAATATATTTGCAACACATGCACACTTGATTCTCATTCATGGATTCTGTGTTTGCAAATTCACCCGTTTGCTAAAATTAAAACCCTAAAGTCCATATTTGTCGTGCTTCCATGATCATTTATGTACACGCACAGGGTGGCAAAAATTTTAGTTGCCCTACATGTATGCTACCAGCTAGTGTCAAACAAAGTGGTGCTCTGCCTTCTTGTTTTAGTTTTCGTACTATAAATAAGTGTCATTTTTGTGGCCTATTTATTTATTTAGTGCCACATATTTTGCATTTTTCTTCTTTTTGTTGATGACTTTGCGATTCAGAACAGCCCCCAAAGCACAATGCTGAAGTGAAATTGATGTTCCTAAGTACAAGGTTGTGATGGTGCCAGGTGGAGAAAATACATGGGTGAGTTAAGCTTCATCCAGGCATGAGTTATAGTGTTGTTGGCCAGGAGTTTAATGTCAGTGAATCAGCAATATGTATTAAATAAGTTGTCTTTAAACAGAAACAAATAAGATTTTGTGTTGACTGGTTGATGAAAATGTTGTGGCCAGAGGCTCTCAGGAACCTAGCCTGTTACTTCCCGTAGGAGCAGTGGCTCAGTATTTCCTAATTCATTGTTCATGGTGACATTATAGAACATAACTACCTAGAATAAAGAGAAATCAACTGTACTTGATGAGGGACTTTACCCAAATATATTTTTAAAATTTGTTTGATAGGGGTGCCTGGGTGGCTCAGTGGGTTAAAGCCTCTGCCTTCGGCTCAGGTCATGATCTCAGGGTCCTGGGATTGAGCCCCGCATCGGGCTCTCTGCTTCGCTGAGCAGAGAGCCTGCTTCCCCCTCTCTCTCTGCCTGCCTCTCTGCCTACTTGGGATCTCTCTGTGTGTCAAATAAATAAATAAAATCTTTTTAAAAAATAAATAAAATTTGTTTGATAATAGAAGGATGAATAATCTAAAAATGGAAGATTAATAATGGGTAAGAAGTATGTGAAAGTGTGCTTAACATCATTAGTCATCAGTGAATTGTGCAAATTAAAAACTACAATGAGATATCACTACATGCCCATTAGGATAGCTAAAGTTAAAGATGGATGATAGCAAGTGCTGGGAGGATGTGGAATAACTGGAAACTTATACATTGCTGATGGGAATGTAAGATGATATAGCCAGTTTGGGAAAGTTCGGCAGTTTATTATAATGTACATACGTTTACCATCTATCCTTACAATTCCACTCCTAATTTTGTACTCGAGATAAATGAAAACATGTCTGTACAAAGACTGTACAAAATACAACAGTTTTTTTTCATAACCATAAGTTGGAAACATCCCAAAGGCCTATCAACAGGTGAATGAATAAACATTTTATAGTATATCCACATAGTAGAACATGACTCAGCACTAAAAAGCAACAAACTATTGATACATACAACAATAGGGATGAATATTAAAAATGTGAAGAGTACCAACTACATAATTTTATTCATATGAAATTATAGAAAAGGCAAATCTAATCTGTAGTGACAGAAAGTAGGTTAGTGGTTGCCTAGGACTGTGGTGATATTGGGATTGACTGCAAAAGGATATAAGGGAATGATTTGAATTGATGTAAATATTCTTTATCTTGATTACATGACACTTATGCAATTTTAAGCATCATCAAACTGTATGATTAACATGGGTAGGGGCTCCTGGGTGGATCAGTGGGTTAAAGCCTCTGCCTTCAGCTCCGGTCATGATCTCGGGGTCCTGGGATCGAGCCCCACATCAGGTTCTCTGCTCAGCAGGGAGCCTGCCTCCCCCCCCCCCCCGCACTTACTTGTGATCTCTCTGTGTTAAATAAATAAATAAAATCATTTAAATAAATAAATAGAATGGGTACAATTTATTGTATGTAAGTTAAAGCTCAAGAATTAACTTTCAAAGAATGAGTTAGTTGCAATTTATTTTGAATTTTGAGGGGAGGATTTGGGGTCTTGAAGGGAGTAACTACACATTTCCTGATGGGACACATTTCATAGCACCAGTACTTGAATAAATATATCTATCTCTCTGTTACCTTGAATGGGCTTCTGAAAAATTACAAAATGATTTTTATTAATTTTAGTAGGAAAAACTCTGGTGCATCCCATCCCAACCTAAGATATCCAAACAAATTTTATAGGTAGAAAAATGTATAAATTAAACAATGACATTAGGTTTAAGTAATAAAATTTGAGTTTCACCTGGGTGGCTTAGTTGGTTAAGCATCTGCCTTTGACTCAGGTCATGATCTTAGGGTCCTGGGATTGAGCTCTGCATTGGGCTCCCTGCTCAGCGGGGTGTCTGCTTCTCCCTATCTCTGGCCTTCCCCTCCACTTGTGCTGTCTTTCTCAAATAAATGAATAAAATATTTTAAAAAGAATAATTTGAAAGCATGTAAATACAGATTGTGTAACAAATGTAGTGTAATGAAACTTGATTGTGTTTACCAAGGGAAAAAGAGAAAATTTGATAGGGGATGGTAGTGGAGATGGAGTGTGAGAGCATCATTTTTTGGAAGATGCATTTTTTTTCTTGCTGCACTATATTCCTCACTAATTTTTCAACCTTTTGGGGGCTCAAATGATCTTGCACTCAGACTGCATTTACCAGAGACAGAATGGTTTAAATCACATGGAAATAGTTCAAGTGCAAAGTAATTAAAGAATTACAGATGATGTTATCCCATCATCCCTCTTTCTTGGCATACATACACAAAGCAAATATTGGGTTCATTCAGATACGGGCACACAACACAATGTGGTCCGTGTGATGGTCTCTGACTGGAGAATTGGTGGTATTGAATAGAATGCACCAATTTGAAATCACAGTTTTTAATAAAATGATTACATAAAAAGTCTATTGTATTTTATACACCAGAAACAAGTAGAATATAACAGTTTTAAAAGTTAACTTCCCAATTAGAAAAGAATTTAAGATACTTAAGGGTTTGATCTACCAAACATTTTGTAAAACCTTTATGGAGAAAATTGTACATTTTATTGAGAAATGTTAAAACCTAAGTAGGTGTTATGAACTAGAAAGAAAACAAAAACCACTATACTAAAAACTTTTTTTAAGTTATCTAAAAAGTAGTAAACGGGTATTATGTAAGTAGAGAGTGCATTTATGTAGACCTGGAAATGGGAAAGTGAATTTAGATCCAGTACTCTCATACGTCTTTCACTATGACTTTTTTTTTTTTAATTTTTAAGAACTTTTTATTTAAACTATTTCTAGTTAGTTAACATACAGTGTATTATTAGTTTGGGATGACAATTTAGTGATTCAGCGCCTCCATAAAACACCCTGTGCTCGTCACAACAAGTGCACTCCTTAGTCACTATCACCTATTAGGCCATCCCCCCTGCTCACCTCCTCACTGGAAACCATCAGTTTGTTCTCTGTAGTTAAGAGCCTGTTTCTTGGTTTGCCTCTCTCTTTTCTCCCCCCCACAATCTTTTGTTTTGTTTCCTATATTCTACCTATGAGTAAAATCATCCAGTGCTTGTCTTTCTCTGACTGACTTATTTCCTTTAGCATAACACTCTAGCTCTATCCATACCCTTGCAAATGGCAAGGTTTTGTTCTTTTTTTTTTAAAAGATTTTTGTTTATTTGACAGAGAGAAACACAGTGAGAGAGGGAACACAAGCAGAGGGAATGGTAGCGGGAGAAGCAGGCTACCTGCCGAGCAAGGAGCCCAATGCAGGGCTCGATCCCAGGCCCCTGGGATCTGACCTGGGCCGAAGGCAGACGCTTAACGACTGAGCCACCCAGGCGCCCCGGTTTTGTTCTTTTTTAATAGCTGAGTAATATTCCAGTGTGTGTGTGTGTGTGTGTGTGTGTGACATCTTCTTTATCCATTCATCGGTCGGTGTTTCCATAATTTGGCTATTATAAATAATGCTGCTATCAACATTGGTATGCATGTATCCCTTTGAATGAGTGTTTCTGTATTCTTTGGGTAAATGCCCCGTAGTGTGATTACTGGATCATAGGGTAGTTCTATTTTTTACTTTTTGAGGAACCTCCGTACTGTTTTCCAGAGTGGTTGTACCAGTTTGCATTTCCCCACGAACAGTGCCAGAGGGTTCCCTTTTCTTTGAAGCCTTGCCAACACATCTTGTTTCTTGTGTTGTTGATTTTAGTCATTCTGACACCTGTGAGGTAATATCTCTTTGTAGTTTGTATTTCCCTAATGACAGGTGATGTTGAGCATCTTTTCATGTGTCTGTTGGCCGTCTCTTTGTCGTTTTTGGAAAAATGTCTCTTCATATGTTCTGCCCATTTTTTAATTGGATTAGTTATTTTTTGGGTGTGGAGTTGTATATCACTGATTTTTTTTTTTTTCAAAGATGTATTTATTTATTGGGGGCAGTGCAGAGTGAGCGAGAAACCCAAGCTGACTCCACAGTGAATACAGATCCCAACGTCGGGCTCAGTCTCACAGCCCTGAGATCATGACCCAATCCGAAACCAAGAGGCGGATGCTTAACTAACTGCGCCACCCAGGTGCCCCTATATCACTGTAATTCTTAAGACAAATCTAATTCACATCTCTTGTTATACCTGGAATGTTTGGAAGACTGAATGCTGTTTCTTACCACTGGAATGCTTCCCCGTTTTGCTAGCCCTTTTTCTGTGCTTCTGTACATTGCTCTAGTACAGCAGTATCAAACTATTCAATAAATGATGCCTGTATCTCTAGTCCGTGAACTCCTTCAGGTCAGGAACTGTGGGAAGATAACTGTAGCAAAGTAACTAAGAGTACAGGCTCTGGAGTTAAGGCCCCTGGGTTCTAATCCTGCCTCTACCACTTACTAACTGTATAAACTTGAGCAAGTTAAGTAACCTCTCTGTGTCTCATCTGTAAAATGGGAATCATACGTGGTACCTCTCTGTGAGGTACCTATTTGTTGTGAGGATTTTAAATAATGATAACACATGTCAAGTGCTTTGAATAGTACCCAGCATAGAATCACCACTCAAAAATGTTAGCGATTGTAGTTCTTAGCCATTCAGCAGCACAAACTCTTCACTGGGCGTGCTATAAATTTTGAACAATGTGTAAGAAACACATTAATATTACAATGATGCCAGTCAGATGAAACCTCGGACTGAGCAGGTTATGTGATGTGTGGAGCAGGATACAGCTTGTCCTAAGTAAGGGGTCAGAAACATAATGTCACTTTAACACCAAGGGAAGATGGCACTTACTAGAACAAGTGAGAACTTTGCCTCACAAATATATTAAGAATGTAAGAATGTGTTCAGATCAGAAAAATGATTCTACTCAAATAGCCACACAGGACTGGAGACCAACCAAGTGACTAGTGTGACGATTATGGAGGTTCTTAGGGACCCAGTGAGAAATTATACCGTAGGAATGATTGTGTTAATATCTGTAGTGATTACCTGAATCTTTAAATCTCTTCAAAATGTGAACAGGTGAGCATTACTAATGTATAAAGCTACGTCCAGTAAACACATATTGAATGAACCAATTTTTAAAAAGAAACTATCAGGGGGCGCCTGGGTGGCTCAGTCGTTAAGCGTCTGCCTTCGGCCCAGGTCAGATCCCAGGGACCTGGGATCGAGCCCCGCATCGGGCTCTCTGCTCGGCAGGAAGCCTGCTTCTCCCGCTACCATTCCTTCTGCTTGTGTTCCCTCTCTGGCTGTGTTTCTGTCTGTCAAATAAATAAAATCTTTAAAAAAAAAAAAAAA
>JAQQSY010006144.1:0-11219 GCA_028646535.1 Procyon lotor | reverse complement strand
ATCTTGGTTCTTTCCACAGTTTGGCAATTGTGGCCATTGCTGCTATGAACACTGAGGTATATGTGGCCCTTCTTTGTAATGCATCTGCTTCTTTGGGGTAAATACCCAGTAGTGTGATGGCAGGGTCATAGGGTAGCTCTATTTTTAATTTCTTGAGGAATCTCCACACTGTTTTCCAAAGTGTATGCACCAGCTTGCAATCCCACCAACAGCGTAAGAGGGCTCCCCTTTCTCCACACCCTCTCCAACACTTGTTGTTAACTGTCCTGTTCATTTTGGCCATTCTAACTGGTGTAAGGAGGGCATTATGAGAAGGAAGGGAGGGGTGAATGGGGGGAAACCAGAGGGGGACATGAACCATGAGAGACTGTGGACTATGAGCAACAAACTGAGGGTTTTGGAGGGGAGCGGGGTGGGGGTTGGGCAAGCCTGGTGGTGGGTATTGAGGAGGACATGTATTGCATGGAGCACTGGGTGTAGTGCAAAACAATAAATCTTGTAACACTGAAAAAATAAATAAATAAAATTTTAAAAACAAACAAACAAATAAATAAATAAAACCATGATGGGATACCATCTCACACCTGTCAGAATGGCTAAACTAAACAACACAAGAAACAACAAATGTTAAGGAAGATGTAGAGTAAAGGGAACCTTCTTGCACTGTTGGTGGGAATGCAAACTGGCGCAATCACTGTGGAGAACAATATGGAGGTTCCTCAAAAAGTGAGAAAGAGAACTACCCTATGATTGAGCAATTGCACTACGAGGTATTTATCCCGGGATACAGAAATACAGATTCTAAGGGGCACATGATCCTTAATGTTAATAGCAGCATTGCCAGAAATACCCAAACTATGGAAAGAGCCCAAGTGTCCCTCAAATGATGAATAGATAAGAAAGAGGTGATACACACACTACAGACACACACACACACACACACACACACACACACACACACACACACTGGAATATTATTCAGTCATCAAAAAGAATATAACCTTGCCATTTGTAGCACCACGAATGGAGCTAGAAAGTGTAATGTTAAGCAAAATAAGTCAGTCATGAAAGACAAATACCATATGATTTCACTCTATGTGGAATTTAAGAAACAAAACAAATGAGCAAAGGGGGAAAGAGAGAGAGAGAAACCAAGAAAGAGACTCCTAGATAATTTTTTCAAGATTTTATTTATTTGTTTGTTTGTTTGTTTGTTTGTTTGACAGAGAGCGACATCAAGAGAGGGAACACAGGCAGGGAGACGCAGACTTCCTGCCGAGCAAAGAGCCCGATCTGGGGCTCAATCCCAGGACTCTTGGACCATGACATGAGGGGAAGGCATAGCTTAATGACTGAGCTCTCCAGCACCCTACAGACTCCAGACTCCTAGATATAGATAACTATCTGATGGTTGGCAAAGGGGATGGGGGTGGGAAGATGGGTGAAATAGGTGATGGGGATTGGGGAGGGCACTTGTCTTGATGAGCACTGGGTGATGTGTGGAATTACTGCATCACTATATTGTACACCTGAAACTAATATAACACTTTATGTTAACTGAAATCAGAATAAAAACTTTAAAAAATAAAAAATGATACAATGTTTTCTTGGATTGTTGGTCTGCTCTTGATTAGAAATTGTAAACAAAGTTTTTTTTTCTTTTCTTATTCAGGAAAAACATAGTTTCAATGTTTTGTCTTCATCAGATGTTTAATTACTTAAAAAAACTAAATCTTTTCAATATTAAAGGAGCTAAGGTTTCCTAACAAACCATATATCCTTCTGTAGAATGTCTTATGGTCACTAAGTTTTAAGTTTTGAAATGATCTGTGAGCCTATTTCAAAGCCTTGAAACTTTCTGATTTTTTTTAAGACTTCCCAGAAAATAGGCTTCCAGAAAAATTTAGAACAAAGTCTTTTTGACTAATTAAGCTTATTTATTTGATATGTTAAATTACATGGAAGCATGTCAAATAAATAAACCTTTTCAGGTTATATTATGTGATAAATGCTGTAACTATTCCAGAAATTATATAAAATTTCTAAAATGTTAATATATCCTGATATAATGTCATCACTTAAAATTCTAATTATTAAAATTTTATGTGTTGCAAAAATAACCAAATTTTCTTGTCAACTGCGTTATAAAGAATTCTCGTCAGATGTTTAACCATGTCCATTTTGAGTCAAAAAACTCAAAAGTCATTTACACTTATTGTGCTGTTGCTATTGCAAAATACATTTCAGTTTCAAGAAATTTTATGAAGTGTACTTTTGACAAGTATGGTCTCCTGTTATCCTTAAGATCATAAAACTAAACTAAGAATGTCCAGAACTAATGGAAAAGCTGCATTCAAACAGAACAAGAATTAATAATATGGGACTGAATGAATTAAGAAAGATACCTGTAGTTTGTTTATGACTCTTATTTGAAATATTGCTGGTTCGCTAATGTTTGCTCTTCTAGATTTAAGGAAACTTTTTCCCTTGATAAAATATCCCTCTAATGATTAAATTGAAGCATTTATCTTTTCCCCCTACCCGAACTTTCCAGAACTCAGAAACTCTCATTGAGTATTCTTTTTTTCCATGGTAATTATAATTATTTGGGTAAGTTCAGTAATAATCTGTTCTCCTTGTAACAGGATACCTTTGGAAACATTGGCTATATTACCAAGACTTTGAATGCAATGACATATTTGAGGGAAACATGCAAAGAATCTGCTATGACCAGATAGCTTTAAGGAATTAAAGTTGATTTTATGGAGCCAATAGTTCTTTGGAAATATTGCCCTGATACTTTGCTTACAGAGTTCCCAGTAGCCCCACCAGGTTAATAAAGAATGTCACTTCCTGGAAAATACAGGAACCTTAAGATGTTTGGGGGACCTTGAGAAGAGAGAAATTCACTCAAATTTACAGGTATTGCAGGCAAGTCTAATGGCAAATATTTGTCTTGGTTTCCGGCCTTAAAGAAGCTGTTAAAGACTCAATCCAAAATTCCTTATGAAAATTTCTAGCAATGAGGATTTAGAAAAATCTATATGGTCAATCACTATTCTTGCTGTGCTTATGTAAATAATGAGGCCAAGATTATTAAAACTGGATGTATTTAACAAAGAAATTTGTCATAACTTGCCTATCTTTGACACAAATGAAGAAGACTTTAGAGAGAGATTCTATTTCAATAAGACATATTTGTGGATGTTAGATTCTGGTTCTGATTAATTATCTTCAAATGTTTGTTGCTTGCCTATAAATTTGTGCTAGACACTGAATTCCTCTGGTTTCCTCAAATATCTAAATATGACTCTTTCAACCAAGTTTCCAATCTTCTCCCATTCTCTTACCTTAAAATCATTAAGAACTAAAATCCTTTTTGTACTGAAGCCCTACAAAATGAAGCTGGACAGCTTGAAATAAACTACAGAGAAATTGTCACAATAGCTCATGTATAGATAATTTTCATGCTTGTTGCTCTATGGGTCACTCAAAAAGATTACTAAAAATATTTGAACTACAAACTGGAAAAATCCATCAGATTGCTGCTGCCTGCTCCAACCCCATCTGAGGATGCTTTGAGCCTGACATCTAGAAATCTCACTGGCATCACTCAGTACTCAAACATTGGGTTTTTGATCTTTTCTAACCATTAACCTCTGTTTTTCTTTTGTTTTCATAGAAATGTCTCTTATTAATTACCTGATTGCTTGCTGAACATGGCAGACTCTATATGATGGCTAACATCACTTGCAGCACCTATATTAACTTCTCCTCAGAAATAAGAACCAATAAATAAAATAAAAAAATAAGCTACTTGGCTACAAAATGCCCCTGACCACCATATCCCCCCTTTTCCAGGTGGCTGAGGCTAGTTTGCTGATCTATCCTCTTGGATACCCATCAATATCAGATCAATTTTGGAGGAAATAAAATTGGGTTTGACTATACTATTACTATTCCTTGGCATATACTTGGGGATAAAATTAATAACAAATAGTGTCAAACTATGCAGAAAAAATATACAAGTTCTCAGATAAGGAACTACCTTTGAAATGTCAAATCCTTCCATTCTAAAGCCCTCACTGCATCCTAATTCAGCTTGAAGCCGTTACAGAAGATGGACCTCCACCCATGTTCAACAGAAATGTAATAAAGGATTGACAATGAGAAATTATAACAGGAGGGAAAAAAATAAAAACTAGAACTTGAAATTTATGTTTAATAGAAAAAAAAGAAATTATAACAGGAAAAAGCTTAGCATGTCTGACTCTCTGTTGCTCCTATTTCCCTTGTTGCTATGACCTATAGGTTAAAAACTTCTGCTTAGCCCTGCACATAGGCATGTTATAGCTAAGATTTATAAAAACTACTCTTTATCCAAAACTAACCTCACCTGAGGGGATAGATAGGGAATTAGCCAGAACAGTCATCATCCCAATTCTTTAAGACTGAGGAACGATCATAACTCCATGATGGAGTGGGTATATTGAAAATTGTGCCCCATTGGGTTAGTGAGACTGAAACTAGCAGAAAGGTTAAAGCTTGTTTTTCAGGGAACTGTTTCTCCCTAATCAGTTACTATGTCTTCTCAGACCCCCCTAACAAACTTACTAGCTCTGTCTGCAAAAGCCTGGACTCAAGGTCAACTAGTAAGGTTCCAGCCTAGCAAGGCCTTGCATTCCTTACCCAAGACAATAAGCATAAGGCCTGCCCAAGTTATACCTGCTCTTGGAGCATGTCTATAGCTACTTCTTCTTGTGCTGAGTTAACCTCCTGACATCAGGAACTGAATTTTGCCTCATTCTGATGTTAAGCCTCTACCCAAAGGTAAATAAGGAATTATATGCTCCATATGTTTGTTCAAATGTGCATGCTACACCTTTTCTTATGAATAATCATAAATTTCTGTACCCTTTTATCAAGATGTATGTAAAAGATTCTTTGGATTTTTTTTCTCCTATTCTATTTCAATATTGCATTGGTTCCTTCAAATTGTACTTACTGGTAATCTTTAATATCCATATATCTTTGTTATAAATGTCATATTAAATGTAAAGCAAGACAATCTAGTCCAAGAACATGTACTATGTTTGCTCCTCAATTTATACATATATTCAAACCTAGCAGTTAGGGACTTGATGGACCCAGGGCAGACAAGCCAGTCACTCTGTCACCAAGGAACATGAAAACATAAGGTTTATCATCAATGCTTTCAGAGGAAAGATTATTGAACAAAAGGGGGAAATAATAAAGAACATTTTCAACTTTTAATGTTCATGGGCCCTGCTCCTGGGCTCTGAGGAAAGCTACACTTTAACATTTACCAAGGTCAAAATGACTCAGCAAAACTTCAAAACATGGGCTCCATTTCTGCCCTGAGCATACATTGTATATCTGCTTCATTTTGTTAAAAAAAAAAAAAAAAAGGAGGGATGCCTGGGTGGCTCAGTTAAGCCACTGCCTTCAGCTCAGGTCATGATCCCAGGGTTCTGGGATCTGTTTGGGCTCTTGCTCAGTGGGGAGCCTGCTTCTCCATCCACCTGCTCTGCCTGCCACTCCCCCTGCTTGTGCGCTCTCTCTCTCTCTTAAATAAATAAATAAAATCTTAAAAAAAAAAAAAAAAAGGAGCATTCCAAACATGAATTTAAGAAAAACAGAAAAGCCTTCCTGGTTCCTGTAAGATTAAAGTCATAGAACCTTGCACCTACTAAAAACATAACAAAATCTGTAATGTTCTAGAATGTCCTTCATCCTGATGATTTGTAACTCTTTATGTAAATATATTTACATATATTATATATAATATATATCATATATTTTATTATATATTTATATAATATATATATATATATATATATAAACCCTGCACCAAATGTTCCTTCCCAAGAGCATTCTTTGTGAAGATTGTGTATACTGGGCAGCTATCCCAATTTAGGCTCAAATAAAACTCTTTTCCTTTCTCTTTAAAATTTTTTAAAAGGTTTCTTCATTTTGTGTCAACAAACCACTACATACATCATGGTACCAAGCAAACACATAAGGATCTACTGTGTATTTAACACACTGCTGGGCATTAGGGGAAATAAACAAAATGTAGAGACCATCACTTTCCTTTAAGAACTTATAATATAGGTTGAGAGACAATAGAAAGAAAACGGGCTTAGGGGTCAGCAGATCTGGTTTTGTCCAAATCACTTCTCTCCCCAGATCTCAGTTTCTTCATCAATAACATAAAAGAGAGTGTAATAGGATCTTCAAATTACCCCATTAGTTCAAATACACTATGGTTTTAGGTTTCTATGAGGAGAAGGAGATGTGAGATCATTAAATTGTTTTGAAATGGGGATCTCAAGCAATTCCAAAAATAAGAATAATCATGTTCACTTTCTACCTCTGAACCAGACAGTCAGATACTAGCTGGAATCTCAAGACAGAATGAATTTGTGATCAAGTGGAGTGAGTGAGCCTCCATATTCCTTCATGGGTATATAAATGGATGTCAAATCTTCCCATGGAGATGATATCCTGTTTGACACCTGAAAATTTTCCATTCTTCTCCCCTTTCTGAAGCCTCATTTCTCAAATACTGCTGAAGTACCAGTGAAACTTAGGCTCTCTGTGGGGTACTCACAGAGCCAGTTGATGGGGCCCTAGTCATCCACTCCACCTAAAATGCAGTTGGCTTCCCAAAAGGTCTCTCTTTCCTTTATTACTATCTCATACATTGCCTAGGTTAGTTTTTGCTGATTTTATTGTAATGCATGGGATGGAGCTAAGATATATATATATATATATATTTATATATATATATATATATATATATATATATATATATATATGAAAATAATTAGTAAACAAGCTCAGTATAATATGTTGTATTAATTCATTCAACAAGAATGTATTGAGCACCTAGTATGTGATCAAGAGTGAATGAGAAAATCATGGTCCCCATTATGGAGTTTACTTCAGTGACTAACCAAAAAAAAAAATAAAGAGTAAACCAACATATGAATAAAATATTTGTAAATTATACATTCTATGAAGTAAGTAAGGTACTAAGAGAAAAATATGGGAGCTACATTACAGGAATCTGAAGAAGGTGACAGTTGTACTGAGACCTAAAGTATAAGAAAGATTTAGGCATGGGTAAAATGGGAGGTTGACTAGTCCAGGCCGCAAGAAACTCACGTGCAAAGGCCCTATGGTAGAAGTAACTTGGTGGTTTGAGATAAGGCTAGTGTGGCTGGAGCATAGTGGGTTCCAAGGAGAGTAGTGGGGCATTAAGCTAGTGAGATAGGCAGAGGCCAGATTACATAGGGGTTTTTTGGACTTTATTCCAAGTGAGATGGAAGGCCACTGGGAGGTTTTAAGACAAAAATAACATGACCTGGCTTAAATTTTTAAATAACTGTGAATACTATATGGATTATGGACAGTAGATACAATGTATATGGATTTCTCTATGCAAATGTAAGTACGTAAGTAAGTGTGGAAACAGGGATACAGTTTAAGAAGCTGTTGCAATAGTCCAGGAGAGAATGATGGTATCTTAGACCAGAGTATAGGCAGCAGAAAAAAGTAAATGGGTCTAGCATATTTTAGAAGAAAAATCCAGAAAACTTAGGTGACGGATTAGACATAGGAATTAAGGGAAGAAGAATGGGTCAAGGATGACTCCCAGGTTTCTGGTTTTAGAAACTTAAGCATAGAATTCCCCCTGAGGCAGCCAGTCTGACCAAGAGAAAGAACAAGAATTTACCATAGTACTCAATAAGAGGTCACAATCGTTATTTTGGTTTTTTTTTGGGGGGGGTTATTTTTTCACTATCCAGATTCCTTTTGAGATGATTAGTAACTACCTACACCTAGGCAAAACCACTGTCACAATTTTTAGGTCTACAACTTTTCGCTAACTCTCACCTGCTTACAGGTAATAATAGAGGTCACCTGACAGTAATAACCCACATTTCATCAGCTCTGGTTCATACCTGCATAATGCAAGACCTCAGGCCCTTGAAAACTTCTCCCATGCATTTATGGGAGTCCTTGGAGATATCTCACATGTGTTCACCACCAGTGCTCACACATTTTAGGTATCCAATTCCATAATTAGAGTCATTTTATCCTTGCTGACTCTGAAATATGAAAAAAAATGTAATGTGGAAATAAATGTTTAATGTATATGCAAACTTCAATCACCATTACTTTTAATATTCATAAAAAGTTGCACTACATTTGAAAACAATTTGTGGGTTATATTTTCTCACTTCACAAGAATTCCCAAGTATACACGATGATTACTTAGAAATCATAGCCAATTATAAGTTAAAGGAGTTTGTTGTAACCAAATAATTTCAAAAGCAACATTTAAAAAAATCTTTTCTAATTTTTTATTGCAAAAAATTTTATTTCATGTGTATTATGGCGCAACCAGAGCTGATGAAATGTGGGTTATTACTGTCAGGTACCTCTATTATTACCTGTAAGCAGGTGAGAGTTAGAGAAAAGTTATAGACCTAAAAATTGTGACAGTGGTTTTGTCTAGGTGTAGGTAGTTACTAATCATTTCAAAAGGATGGGTGGAAACTTCAAACCCTAGGGCTGATAAAGATTTGTAAATGTCCCTACCCACAAGAAATGCCCACCACTCTTAAAGCTATTTGCAAGCAACACCTTCCCACTGTAACTGTTCCCGGGGCCAACTGTGAGTTGAGGTTGTTTGCAGGTGCTCCAAAGCTATAAACTTTCTTCTTCCCAAGGCATTTCTGGATTCTCTAGAATTCTCAGGGCACCAAAATCACATTTTATTACACACAGTTATAGGGAAAACAAGTCTACTTGATATTGCCACACAATAGTTCAGCTCTGAAACACCTGTACTTTGTGACCCAGGGCCTCTCAGACTCCCATAATTAATCTTCCCCTCCTATCTGTAGATTAGAGTCCATGGAGCTATCTGGTTTTCTTCACAATCCTAGGTACCAGCATAAAGCTGTTTCTTCATTCTTCCCTAAACAACAAAATAAAACAAATTCCCTGAAGTCCTGGCCCAACACGAAAGACCAGCCTTGCACAAATAATGGTTTAGGCTCAAGATGACAACCACCACAGGTATTTCAAAGAATGAAACATTGCTCTCAGCCCACACCAGTCTTTCTTTTTCTTCTGCTTCCAGAGCAACTAGACTTCTTTCAGATTTCTGAAGAGATATTGGAGACTCTAAGATATGGTATGAGCCACTCTTATTCCATAAGAGCCAGGTCACTCTGGGTTGGGATTAACTTCATAGAGGTACTAAGCCTAAAGCTAAGAAAAGTAAATATAAAGTATTTTTACAGTCTACTACGTAATCTACAAAGAACATTCATATACATTGTCTCATCTAATCATTCCAATAACCTTTTAAGGTACGTAGTCCCATTAGTCCCTCTTAATAGAAGAAGAAATGGAGACCCAAAAAGGTAAAAGAAGATAAGAAGAAGCTAGAATTTGAGTATAGGTCCTCTGACTCTTTTGGGTTATTTCTATAATATGCTTTGAGTTGGTATAAGTGCATTATTATTGGGTTTAATCCTCCACTAAGCCCAGTGATTCCTAAATCTGAGTATACATCAAAATCGTGTTAAGGACTTTAATAAATGTTTAATAAATGTAGATTTCTGGGCACCCTCCCTAGAGTTATTGATTCAATAAATCTGATGTGGCCCTGAGAATTTGCATTTCCAACAAGTTCCCAGGGGATACTGATGCTGCTTATCTGAGGACCACACTTTGAGAACCACTGGTATAAGGCAGTACTAAGAGCTCAATGAACTATTATGCAACCATTAAAAAAGATAACTATAAAAACTGTGTAGCAACACAGAAGATGTTTTAGTATGTTGCTAAGGGTGGACAATAAAGAGGATAGTGGAAATACTGTTAGACTAAAAGTAGTGCCTCCTTAATTATACATGCAAACAGGGCAAACATAACAGGAGAGAGAAGAGAATAAGAACAGCAATTCTAGGAGCGGAAAATCGACCACTTTCAGGAGGTAGGACGTGTGGAAAAAGTGAATTTAAAGCGAAGGGAAGAGAGACCCCGGGGGGAGGGGCCGGCTCCCAGCAGCCGCGGAGCACAAAATCCGGAACTTCTAGTCTGCTCCGCTGAGGGACATCACTCCGGAGGCCAACCAGGGGTTCAGCCCTCGCAGGAACAGTGTGGTTTCAGGACCCGTGGGGTCACCGAGGGACCAGGGGAGCCCGAATGCGGCTGAGCTCCCAGGTATTGGGGCGGAGAAGCCGTTGGCAGAGAAGGAGCTGCGCAACGCCGCATAGGGCCTACCTTGGATATAAGAACTGAGACATATAGTCCATATAGGGCTGCCGTACGTCAAGAGGGGACCCCACGGGAGGCAACTCCGGAGACACCCCCTCCTTCCTCCTCCAGGAGGAGCGCTGCGGGAGCGCGAAGCAGGAATCTGCTGGTTTGGGGACTCCAGATGGGGCCGCACGTGCCACAGATAGAAGCGCTCCCCCACGGGCTAGCTGAGCACAGAGCGCCGGCCGCAGACAAGGGAGATGGGAGTGATAATGGCTTTTCTCTGAGGGTGTGTGGAGGATCGCAGCACCCAGCACTCAGCTCCTCTGGGCGGGAGACTGGGAGGCTGCCATTTTCATTCCCAGCCTCCAGGACGGTACAGAAAGTGCTCAGGGAACAAAGACTCCAAGAGCGAACCTGAGCAGAGTGCTTGGCCCATCCCATGGCAAGGGTGGTGCAATTCTAAAGATTTATTTATTTACTTATTTGACAGAGAGAGAGAGATACAAGTAGGCAGAGAGAGAGGGAGAGGCAGGCTCCCACTGAGCAGAGAGCCCAATGCGGGGCTCAATCCCAGGACCCTGAGATCATGACCTGAGCTGAAGGTAGAGGCTTTAACACAGTGAGCCACCCAGGTGCCCCAGGGTGGTGCAATTCTGCCTTGGGCAAAGACATTTGAGAACCACGGCAATGGGCCCCTCCCCCAGAAGATCAGCAAGAATATCCAGCCAAGACCTAGTTAATCAATCAGTGAAAACTGCCGAACTCCAGAGAATCTTTCTCTCTCACCCATCTACTCTTATCTTGACAAAATGACGAGGCGGAAAAACTCAGCACAAATAAAGGAAGCAACAGTACAGATGGCTAGAGACCTAGTCAATGCGGACATTAGTAATATGTCAGAAATAGAGTTC
>JAQQSY010006143.1:0-11220 GCA_028646535.1 Procyon lotor | reverse complement strand
AAAGAAAGAAAGAAAGAAAGAAAGAAAGAAAGAAAGAAAGAAAGAAAGAAAGAAAGAAAGAAAGAAAGAAAGAAAGAAAGAAAGAAAGAGAAAGAGAGAGAGAGGTCCAGTTTTGGGGTAATGAATTCACAGAGTGAAGCCCTAAACTCAGTCACAGTTTATAAATATTTCACATACAGTGCCTGAGTGGCTCAGGTCACGATCTGTATCCCACAAGACTTCATGATTTACTTACTCATTTGGAGATTACTTTTATAGATTTTTAAAAGTGTTTCTACATATATAATTGTATCACCTCTATATATTAATGTTTTGCTTCTGTTTTTCCCAAATCTCTTTGACTTTTATTTATTTTCATTACCTTATTGCTGTGCTTAGGATCTATAAACAGTAAATAGAAATGATGATGGAAGAAACTAACTTTGGTGCTAAACTGTGAGGGAAATTTTAATATTTTATGATTCAGAATGATATTAGTTATAGGATTTTTTAGATAGTCTTAATGAGATTCAAGAAGTTCCCAAAAAAAAAAAAAAAAGAAGTTCCCTTTAGTATCTTGATTGCTGATTTTTTTTTTTGTCACAAAAATGTTTAAGAAAATTTATTGTTGCTGTTACGGTATGTGAGTGCATGTGATGTGTTTACCTCTATTGAGCTGGTCATAGGATTTTTCTTTTCCTTTTAATCTGTTAATAGATGAATTAAACTGATAGTTTTTCCTGATTTCTATCACTTTAGATTAAATTTTTCAGTAATTGGACATCAGATAAGTGGAATCATATAGTGAACAAGGACTTCAACTACCTCCATTTCTACCTTTCTGTACTTTTTAACTGATTAAAGTCTTCTTTCCAGTTTATCTCTTAACTCAGACAAAAGACCCTGTGGGCAAAGCATTTCCTGAGAAGAACCAAAACTACCTCCCTAAAGCAAAATGTACTGCTCTGAGCCTTCAAGACGCACGCAAATGTCCCAAAGATAATGATCAGCATGACCTTTATTGACCAACTGCTTGTGCCCACTGACCTTTGTTCCACATTTTCCTTATATAAACCTAGAAGTATTTTCAGCACTTTGGAGACAGACTTCGATACATTAGTCCACTGTCTTCCTGGTGTTGACCTTGCTGAAATAAATTCCTTTCTTATTTCACTGCTACTTGTCTCTCTGCCTTCAGCTCATGTCAGTGGCAAGTAGCCAAACCTGAAATGATTGGGATCCCAGGAGTCAGGTGCCCGTGTGCCCCTCGGCCCCAGTTACAGTAGCAAATACTTTTTCATTTTTAATTCCTTAACGTATAGTGAGATATTCATCCTTATTTTTGTGGGTCTCAGTAGTTTGTTTCATTTGGTTGCTACTTAGTATACTATTGTATGATTATTTCACATTCCCCCTTCAATATTTTATGGATATATATAGGTTTATTCTAGTTTAGGGATGTTAAGAATAAAACTGACCTAAACATTCTTTAATGTGTCTTTTTTGTAGCATTTCACAAATAACTAAAGATGTTGATGATATTTCCATGTGCTTGTGAAGGCTTTACATTATGCTTTTTTTAATACAGCTGTTTGTCTTTTTGTTATCTATTTTAAGAGGTTTTTGTTTGTATGCTTGCATTTTGGATATGATGGCATAGTTAAACGTGTTTGTTGCAAATAGTTTCTCCTAGTCTGTGGTTTCCCTATTCCTCTTGATTTAGTGACATAATTTTTAGTATTTGAGTACATTATAAAATATAAATATATTTCTTAGTTACACTAATTATTGATACTGGCCAGGCTACAACATTGTTCCTATGTCCTAGACCTGGCTAGAATGGATTCCTTGGCTTTAACTATTAGTATTTTCAGTTTGGCCTATAGTTTCTTAGCTTCTGCCATTTTTAATTTGTATGAAAGATTTCCTAACGTGGAAAAAGGAGAATATAGAGTTCAGATCAAAGGAACCATGGGGACCAGAAGTTTGCTCCCTCATTACCAGCCATGGGAGTTTTAACATCAGTACATTTTATATGATATTTTATATTATCCATCCTTTTGGAAGTTTGATTTTTAAAAATGTGATGATCAATTCTAAACACTCACTGTATAGATCTTATTTTTTTTAAATATCCCTAAGTTCTCAGATCTAAGACTTAAGGTGACACCTTAAAATAAGTTGCCTTTTGTTCTGCTTAAAACCACAGTTTCTAAAATCTCAGAAAGATAGTAGGTTATAAGATTCCTACCAAGAAAATTTGGTACTTCTAAATCAAGAGGTAATAGAGCACTCATACATTTTATGCTATTAGAAAATTTCATATTCTACTACATAATTTTTAATAAAAAGTTCTGCTAAACATAAAATTTCTTGTTTAAAATTATATCTTTGAATTGATGGGGGAAAAAAAACACAACAAACTGATGGAAATTCTTTCCTGGGGAGAATTGATAATAATATCCATTCTCGATTCAATTTAAAATGAGCACAGACTTCTGATGTCAGTCAAGATACAGTAAGATCAGTATAACCTATCTTCCCAGCTTAAAACTACAACACTAAACAAAATACAAAAAGCCAACTACATGAAGACCCTTTTGAAAAGTAAATCAAAGTTGGCAGATTTAGAGTTGAAGCAGGAGAGCTAGTTTCCTGTCTCATGCTGTGGAAGAATGAATCTCGAGGACAAAGGAGAGTGAATAAAGTGATAGAAGTTTATTAAGCAAGAATACAGAAAAAGCTCTCAGGAGTGAAAGGGGTCTGGACAAGTTGCCACTGGGGGCTTTTAGGGATGGTCTTTTATAGAAAGCCAACCAGGGAACTAAGTCCTCTTAACATCTCTATTGATAATCACCATTGAGCAAGGATTAGTGATAACAACTTCAATGATACTCTATGTGGAAAACCAAAAAGATGCTACCCCAAAATTGCAAGAACTCATACAGAAATTTAGCAAAGTGGCAGGATATAAAGTCAATACATAGAAATCAGTTGCATTTCTATACACTAATAATGAGACAGAAGAAAGAGAAATTAAGGAGTTGATCCCGTTTACAGTTGCACCCAAAACCATAAGATACTTAGGAATAAACCTAATGGAAGAGACAAAGGATCTGTACTCAGAAAACTACAGAACATTGATAAAGGAAATTGAGGAAGACACAAAGAAATGGAAAAATATTCCATTCTCATGGATTGGAAGAACAAATATTGTTAAAATATCTAGCTACCTAGAGCAACCTATACATTCATTGCAATCCCTATCAAAATACCATAAACTTTTTTCACAGAGCTGGAACAAATAACCCTAAAATTTATATGGAACCAGAAAAGACCCCAAATAGCCAAAGGAATGTTGAAAAAGAAAATCAAAGCTGATGGCATCAAAATTCCAGATTTCAAGCTCTATTACAAAGCTGTAATCATCAAGACAATATGGTACTGGCACAAAAACAGACACATAGATCAATGGAACAGAATAGACAACTCAGAAATGAACCCTTAACTCTGTGGTCAACTAATCTTCGACAAAGTGGGAAAGAATATCCAATGGAAAAAATATAGTCTCTTCAACAAATGGGAAAGTTGGACAGCTGAATGCAGAAGAATGAAACTGGACTATTACACCATAAACAAAAATAGACTCAAAATGAATGAAAGACCGGATGCCTGGGTGGCTCAATTGGTTGGGCGGCTGCCTTTGGCTCAGGTCATGATCCCGGGGTCCTGGGATTAAGTCCTGCATTGGGCTCCTTGTTCGGCGGGGAGCCTCCTTCTCCCTCTGCCTAAGCCTGCCATTCTGCCTGCTTGTGCTTGCTCTCTCTCACTCGCTCTCTCTCACAAATAAATAAATAAAATAAATCTTAAAAATGGATGAAAGACCTCAGTGTGAGACAGGAATCCATCAAAATCCTAGAATCACTCTGTGACCTCAGCCACAGCCACTTGCTAGACAAGTCTCCAAAGGCAAGGGAAACAAAGCAAAAAGGAACTATTGCGACTTCAAGATAAAAAGCTTTTACACAGCAAAGGAAACCATGTTGGAAACCAAAGGACAGCCAACAGAATGGGAGAAGATACTTGCATGTGACATATCAAATAAAGGTATAGTATCCAAAATCTATAAAGAACTTCTCAAACTCAGCAACCAAAAAATAAATAATCCAATCAAGGAATGGGCAGAAAACATGGTTTTCTGCAAAGAAGACATCCAAATGGCCAACAGATACATGAAAAAGTGCTCAGCATCACTCGGCATCAGGGAAATACAAATCAAAATTACAATGAGATACCGCCTCACACCAGTCAGAATGACTGAAGTTAGTAAGTTAGGAAATGACAGATTTTGGCAAGGATGCAAAGAAAGGGGAACCCGACTACACTGTTGGTGGGAATGCAAGCTGGTGTAGTCACTCTGGAAAACAGTATGGAGGTTCCCCAGAAAGTTGAAAATAGAGCTACCCTCTGACCCAGCAGTTGCACTACACAGGTGTTTACCCCAAAGATACAAACGTAGTAACCCAAAGGGGCACCTGCACCCCAATATTTATAGCAGCAATGTCCACAATAGCCAAACTATGGAAAGAGCCCAGATGTCCACTGACAGATAAATAGATAAAAAATGTGGTGTGTGTGTGTGTGTGTGTTTATGTGTAAGTGTGTGTCAATATAGATATATTGAATACTACTCAGCCATCAAAAAAGAAATCTTGCCATTTGCAATGGTGTGGATGGAACTAGAGTATATTATGTAAGCGAAATAAGTCAGAGAAAGACAATCATCATATGATCTCACTCATATGTGGAATTTAAGAAACAAAACAGAGGATCATAGGGAAAGAGAGGAAAAATAAAAAGATGAAACCAGAGAGGGAGACAAACCATAAGGGGCTCTTAATGATAGGAAACAAACTGAGTTTTGCTGAAGAGGAGAGAGGTGGGGGGATGGGGCAATTGAGTGGTAGACATTAAGGAGGCCACGTGATGTAATGAGCATTGGGTATATAAGACTGATGAATCACTGACCTCTACTGTGAAACCAATAATATATGTTAATTAATTGAATTTAAATTTTAAAAATGAGGGGAAAAAAAGAAAAATGTTCAATGGGACCAAAAATTGCTAGCATAAAATAAATGGTTAATAAATTGTACTGTCATACTCTGGAGTACTCTTTTCCCTCAAAGACACTTATTAAGAAAGTATAAAGCTAGTGTGTGCGTGAAGATATTTGCAGCAAAAAACCAACAAAAGTATTGTATCCTGAATACATAAATAATTCTTAATAAATGCTCCTATCATTAAGACCCTATGTGAGTTCATGGACAAAAAGATAAATAAATTGTCCAAATCTTCATAGAACTTAGTTCAACCTGAATGATGAACAAAATCCACTATTACATCAATTAGAAAATTGTTCATTATTATAGAGATTAAGAGGAGCAGGACCTTACCTGAATCCAAGAATCTTTGTTTCCTTGAAGTCTTCTGTTCAATTTCTTTAACCTTGTTTTATATTTCTTCTTTGCTACAATGTGAATCATAACATTATTTTTGCTTTCAACAACTGCTAATTGAATACCTTCTGTATGCTAACACTATGCCAGGAAATTGAGGGACATAATGACTAAGTGATACTGAATCCTTTTTCTATAAAGAGCCTACATTCCATAAACACATAAATACATTTTTAAATTTAAAAATTAAAAGAAAAAGTTCCATGAGAAAAATGAAATACTGGGGCACCTGGGTGGCTCAGTGGGATAGGCCTCTGTTTTCTGCTCAGGTCGTGATCCCAGGGTTCTGGGATCAGGCCCCACATTGGGCTCTCTGCTCGGTGGGGCGCCTGCTTTCTCCTCCCTCTGCCTGCTGCTCTGCCTTCTTGTGATCTCCCTCTGTCAAATAAATAAACAAAATCTTAAAAAAAAAAGAAATACTCTAATGTAGTGTTTCGATAACCTCATTAGCTGGCATTTTGAATTCCTATTCCTCTGTCGATCCTCATTTTCTTTCCTTTCAGCTAATGTCTGATTTTGGACAGGATATTCACCCTAACCACAGGATTCATTAAATATTGACATTATCCCAGTCTGAAGGTTAAATCCCTATAAGTCTACTCTAATATAGTCCTTTTAATTCCATTTCTCTTGTGAGTGAATGACATAGCTTTTTGATTTTTCTCATGGGGAAGGAGGTCACAGAAGTTTACGTGTTTATTCAGAGGCTTTAGAAAATGTTTTTTGTTTTGTTTTGATTATAAGTTTACTTGTGATTTTTCTTATAAAATGATAATCACATTGAACAATGCTTCTTTTATTTTTGTGAACCTTATATTTGTACATGTACTCTTAGAAGAGGGCAGCTTTCTGGGGAGAGACCTGAGGGCAAAATTAGCACACTGAGGGAAGACTGGGAAGGTAAAAAGAATCAGGGTATTAATGATGCTGGTGAATAGCTGGATTTATCAATTTAGATATACCTTGGAATTAAGGTTTCTTTTTAAGAGAAATAATATTTTTCTCCATAACAGTGTTTATGCCAGCTCCATTGAGGCTTATAATATTTACTTGAATGATGCAATTAAAATGCATCATTTTATGATTATAATTTTAATGATTTTAATGCAATGATGCATTAAAAAATGCAATCAATTTTTTATTTTTTTAGGTAGCACTAATTTCTCTGGAAGAAAAAAGTTCTTTGCAAACAAACTTTCAAATTAACTAAATTTTTTGAAATGTAGAATTCTGATGGATAACAAACAAATATTAAATAATGATTTATGAAATGACAAAAAAATCATAGAATATTTACTTCAAACTTGAAATAGAAGAAATTTAATGTGATAAACAAATCAAAATTAGTCTACAGTTGATTTCAAGTAAAGATATATTGCTTTAAAGATTTATTTATTTGATAGAGGGAACACAAGTAGGAGGACTGGGAGAGGGAGAAGCAGGCTTCCTGCCAAGCAGGGAGTTCAAAGGCAGGTGCTTAATGACTGAGCCACCCAGGCACCCCTAATGATATGATTTAAAGCAAATGAAAGGCACTATCAATGAAGAAATAATTATTCATAATATAGGATTAAAATCTTTGGTAGAAAGTTAAGAAAAAATTAGTTTGGAACAATTCTTCATATATAACAAGCTAAAATCTAGAGAGACTAGAGTTAATCATTTTTAAAGAGTTAAAGATGTACTTAGAAGAATATAGAGGTTGATATTATCAGATATCTCAAATGAACATGTGTCCATACATAAGCTAGTAAACAGCAGGAGTAAAAGAATTGGAAGGATGAGTCTAGGTATGTAAAGAACCTAACCTGGAAATGTGTGGTGCATCAGCTTCCATGAGTCATTTAGGAGGGGTGTATGTAGTACCAAAACATCAGCGCTGTGCTAGAAATAAAAAAGCCAAAGAAAAATATTAATATATTATGAAAAATTTAAAATTATATTAGATATTTTAAAAGACAAACAGTAGGGAAATATATTTACAATGCATTTTTATATCAAATATTTAAATCTGCAAAAAATCATTTTATAAATCAAGTCATACAACATATCCTTTACCCAGAAACTTCCTTTGTGCCCCTTTCTAGTCAATGTGCCAATTAAGATCCCAATAACTAGTCAACAAAAGGTAATTATTACCAATTAAATTATTGTATTTCAAACAAGAGAATATTTTAAATGTATTAGAAAATATCATTGTAAACTTAAGTGGAAATATGGATGTCAATTATTTGTTAATTTTTAGTAAGTGCTTGGCATTCATTGAAAACAACTGAAACAGAACATATACACATGGATACACAAACACATGTTCGTATTTGTGTGTAAGTGTTATGATCAATCCATCAAGCTGCTGACTTGGGAAATGAATGGATAAACCCTGGCATGCTGCTGCTGCCAGCATCTCTACCCAGCAAATCCTGAGGGGGCTGGACAAATCAAAAGCATAGATCTTAGCTGAGTCTGCCAATGCTGTTGTGGAATGAACTTGGATAAACTCATTGAGAGAGAAGTGTTTGGAAAAGAGAAAAGGATACATTTATTTCGGGTACGGGCAGCAGGGGAAGGTGGCAGACACAAGACTTAACAACTGACCTCTCCACTGACAAGATGGACACCTAGAGTTTTATGAAGAAACATTGTGTGCGGTGTTTGAGGGGGTACATGCAACAGAGCAGGCAGAGAGCACATCATCACGGGTGGGTGCCAGTATATGATTAGCCCATGATCATAGGCAATGAGAGGGACATATGGAGTGTGGTCTCCTAGGCATTTCATAGCTATGAGGGTTTTTGTGGTCTGGTAGTTGAAATATTCCATTCATTGCCAGACACCTTCATCAATGCCTCAAGAAAGTGTGCTAAGAAATAAGCACAGTGGGTTATCGTTATATCAGGAGTTAAGTGGTCTCTTTCTGGTTTTGATGTTGTGGATTATAGTTGAGCAAGCGGGCTCACAAACAAGGTTTATAGAATTATAGACTGATCATTTTCTTCCTTCTTTCCTCCCTCCTCCTCCTCCCCCCTTCTTCTTCTTTCCTAACTTTCTGATACATTGTTACATTATTTTATTAAAATATGCATATATAATGATTCCCAGACATTATATGTACACATCCATCAATACTATGTAATCCATAGTTCCCTATATAAAAATTGAAAGCAGAAACTTTATCATATACTAGCTTCATTTCAGCAAAAAGTTAATGATGGTTTTTAAATGTTTATTTTCCTTGAAGACCTAAAAGATGTTTAAAATGTTTAGTGAGGGGTCCCTGGGTGGCTCAGTCATTAAGCGTCTGGCTTTGGCTCAGGTCATGAACCCAGTGTCCTAGGATTGAGCCCTGCATTGGGCTCCCTGCTCAGCAGGAAACCTGTTTCTCCCTCTCTGACTCCCCCTGCTTGTGTTCTCTCTCTCGCTGTGTCTGTCTCTGTCAAATAAATACAATCTTAAAAAATAAAATAAAATAAAAATAAAAATAATAAAATATTTAGTGAACTAATTTCAAAATTTCCACAGTAATTTTCCACTTTAATTTACTTGACACGTCTCTGTGAAAAACAATTTCTGGTTACTACATAAACAAGAAAAGTTCCCCTAAATTTGTACTAATACTTACTTGTAGTGCAATTGCACCAAACTACCACATGATCCCTCTACCAGTACAATCCTCTTTTTTAACTGTTCCTATGTCAGGATAATTGATGAGAAGTCATCTGAATATATGACATAAATGCCTATGTAAAGTATTTTTAAACTGTGACTGAGTTTAGGGCTTCAATCTGTGAATGCATTACTTTATCCTCACAATAAAAGTAGTCTTTTATTATTTTATTTTATTTATTATTAGTCTTTAAAAGTGTATTCTTGGATCAACTTATATTCTAATCTACCCCTGTCTCTGTGAAATGGTAAAAATTTGCAAAATCTCATGGGAATATGCATGGAAATATTTGTTATCCAGCTAAAAGAAGTTGAGCTGGGAGAATATTCAATTGAATTTACTGGACTATATTTACAAGTTTTGCAAATCACTTTCATGTAAAAACAAATTATCATTAGCTGTCTTATTAGAGAGATATTCATGCAAATAGGCCAATTTGACCTTAATAATGTGAATGTCCACAATTTTATTTACTGCCTAAGGGTACAGATGTGGGTTTCCAAACTGCTTTTTTTCTAGAAAAGCTAATAGACAATATATTTATCGTGATATTATAACTTCTTAGAAATCATTCCCGAGAGAAGATGGAGATTGGAGTCTATTGTATTTATGCAGATTGTGTTTATTTTTCTTTTATTTGCTATAGGCATAAAGTAGAATATTAGTATATCATTTCTTGTTAGTGTTCCTAATGTATTTCAATAATCTATCCTAGTAAATGGGAAGAATGTAAAGGAGGTGGATGGTATTATTTTTTCTTACATTAGTATTTTGAGGTAGAAATTATATAATGTCAATCTCCAAGATCTGAAGTATCCACTTCAATGAGTAGTTTTCACTATGGTAAATATTCATAAAATTACCATGTAAATCAAGATATATACATCCCCATTACCCAGCAGCTTGCCCCATGTCTTTATCTAGACAATGTACTACCTCTCCTGCCCCCACCATTACTAGGGATTTTTTTTGTTAAATTTTAATATCCTAGAGGCGCCTGGGTGGCTCAGTTGTTAAGCGTCTGCCTTCAGGTCATGATCCCAGGGTCCTGGGATTGAGCCCCGCATCGGGCTCCCTGCTCAGCAGGAAGCCTGCTTCTCCCGCTACAATTCCCTCTGCTTGTGTTCCCTCTCTCGCTGTGTTTCTCTCTGTCAAATAAATAAAATCTTTAAAAAATAAAAATAAATAAAAATAAAAAAAAATTTTAATATCCTAGATAGATTATTACTGCCTATTCTTAGAACCATGATGAACATTCTCTTTGCAACTTTTTTCTTGCTCTTAACGTAATGTCTGTGAGATCAAAGCTTGATAGGTGCACGTGTCAGTATTTTGTCCATTTTTTGTTGTTGGGTAGTATTCTGTTGTGTGAATGAAAAAGCAGGTTGTTTATCCATTCTCTCTTGATGGTTTTTGGCTCTTTTACTGGGACTGTTGTAACTTAACAGTATTTTCTTGGGCAAGTGGCAGGGTAGGGAGGAATACCTAGGGTTGAAATTCATAGACATTTGAGTTTCCAGTTTGGTGTTGTTATGAATAAGGTTTCTGTGAATATCTTGAACTAGTATTTTGTGGAAATGAGTGTGCTGTTGTTATTATTGTTGTCTTGGTAAATACCTAACAGTGGAATTGTTCATTATAGTATATAAGTAGGTGTATGTTTAATTTTATTAAGTGCCAAAGAACTATCCAAACCAACTGTAACATTATATACTTTTGCCAACAAGGCATGAGAATTCCAGTTTCTCCACAACTACACAAATACTTGCTTGTAATAATTTTAAACAATTGTAGTAGATATATGGGACTGTTTAAATTGCATTTTTCTGGAGTAAATGTATTTTGATCATTTTTTCATATAATCATAGTTATCCCAGTATCTTCTGTGTAGTATCCAAGTCTTTTGTTTCATTTCAATTATAAAAATTTTTATCCTACTCTTGTTAAAGTATTTTGTAAATGTCAGTTAAATGGATTGAAAGTGTTCAGACTGAGGGTTTTGGAGGGGAGGGAGGTGGGGGTTGGGCAAGCCTAGTGGTGGGTATTGAGGAGAGCACG
>JAQQSY010006142.1:0-11220 GCA_028646535.1 Procyon lotor | reverse complement strand
AAGAAAATAAAGTAGAAAACTGAAGACAGCAAAGGAGATGATGAAGGCATCTGGTTTACTTAGTTAACCTTGCTAGGCTTCACCCAGCTGGGGACCTGCAAGCTATTCTGTTAAGGTTAGAAAAAACACCAAGTTGGAAAGTCAGTAAAATATGAAAACATTTATAAATATAATAATTACTAGGTGGCTTTAAAACAGGATAGTTTGGTGGTTTAATTAAGTGAAATAGATTTCCAATAAGTGAGCAAGTCAGATTTAAATTTGATTAGATGAAAACAATTTTGCCACTAGATATATCTATATATCTGATTTGGTGACATGGATTAATAATTAATTTATCTAATCAGATGCTTACGCTGCCAGTTCCAGACAAAATAAACATGTGGTCATATTTCTTTTTAATGAAGTTGGTATTTGAGGCCTTACTATTTTAGTGTTTGCCATTATGAGTTTTATGTTTACTTGAAGCAGGATTCAACTTGGGTTAGAAAATTCTTATGTGGAGTTGATTAATTTATGTTGATATTTAAACCAACAAACCTAAAATACATAATAGTCCATTATGTATTATCCCTTAGTATTTTCATATGCCTTTCTTAACTGCCAAATGAATGAAAATATGTTGGAGGGTAGGTTTTTGGGTGGTTTGTTTATTTTGTGACTTGAATACATCAGGAAAGCAGGCAACTGAAATTTCTCCTTTAATCTAAGATCAGTATAGACTCTAAGATTGAATCAGTATAGGGTCTGTAAGAATAGGGACCACTCTAATTCATGTAGCTCTAACCCTCTGAAAATAGAGCTTTCCTTTGGAAAGGTCAAAGCAGTCGAGTGTTTTAAAATACTTCCTGTAAACTAAGATAGGCTCACGGAGTATCTTTCTAAAACAGACAGAAGGAAATTGAAAGAGGAAGATCGCATAGTCAGGAGTGAAGCTAGTAGTCAACTCAGATATTTGGAGGATATTGGAGTCAGTCAGGTAGATAGCAGAGCACCTCCAGCTGTGAGGAGGAGGGTAGGGATGATAAGGTAAATGGGGTCTGTGAGGAGAATTTTTCCAACTGTCCTTTGTGGGCAGAGACCACAGGTGCTACATAATCTAAGTTCCAGAAATTCACACAAATCCTCTCATTGTTACGAGGCATTTGGTCATTTCTGACAGAAAGTTCTTGGTCACCCCTAGTGTAACCAGCATGGAGTTAAGATGATATAAACAGGTTCTGTCTCTTCTGTTAACCGTCTGGTTGCCTCAGCTTGTCTTGCTTTTCTCGTTCATTCTTTGATATAGAGAGATATTTAATTGGTTTTACATTAGTGTCGAGGCTTTCTCATTCTGCTGCCTCAATCCCCGCTCTTTGCAGATCTCAATGAGTGTGGCCTGAAGCCTCGGCCGTGCAAGCACAGGTGCATGAACACTTACGGCAGCTACAAGTGCTACTGTCTCAACGGATATATGCTCATGCCGGATGGGTCCTGCTCAAGTATGTCAAGAATCTTAACTGTTTGATAAGTGCTCACGTCGCGCTCTGACAGGGTGTGTGAAAATAGCCTCCCAGGCCCTCTGAACCGGGACGTGAGCCCGTGTTTATGTGTGCCTCAGGAATGAAAAATCAAAATACAAGTTGCCCGTTGGACACGTCTAGCATTATTTTACCATGGGCGCCAGTGTTAAATGGATTTGGAAGTGATTTAAGCATTGTAAAACTAAATGGATTTTCTAGTGTTTTTCCTAACACATTTTTGCCTATCTTTCATCTGGGCAAAGAACTGTGCCGGCTAGAAGAAGGAGAACGTTAGTGCCTCTGTGAGGACTGTGTTGCTGTTCACAAACATGGATGCTACACTGGTAGCCGGTGGGGAATCCATCAGTCCATCAAGTCTGGTGACGGAGCATAAACCATTCATAGGCACCTTCTCACTTCACTTTTACAGTTCTTTCTAATAGTCAATAGACTAAGATAGCACTTTTCTAAAAAATAAAAATAAAAACCAAAAAACAAAAAAACTACATCAAATGAAAAAAATAACTGATTCCAATAACATTAGATTTCATGTGTCTTTGTGAGAAAGAAACTTGTGTCGTGTTTTCCTACTATCATTTGGATGTGTTTATGAGATGGACAATGCCCTGAAATTTTCTGTAAGCTAAATGTTGAGTTCAGTTTGTGTTTCTATGATCTCTGACAATTGAGGACTTGATTTTTATTCTTACTGAGTTATCTGTTAAGTTAGTTATCAATTAGTTAATTATCAGTTCTCTCTAACTGGGTTGTATTTTATTGGTAAGTTCAGTTAATCTTATTTAGCATTGCGTATTTAACATGGAACCTTTAGAATTAGGTGAATTCATGTTTAAGACCATGTGGTAGTGACATTAGAATCCTCTAATGTTCTATGACCCAGTAGGAAGTCTGTTATTGTCCCTAGAAAAATTTAGTGGGAGATCAAGAAAGTTAATTGGATGTTTAGGTGAAGACCGGCATTTAGCATGAGTAGTCTGGAAAATTACCTCAATCCTCCACTTTCCTTAGCTCCCGGAAAAATTTCCATATAATTTATGTGAGATAAAGTCTTATATTTGTCTTTTCATTTTTGAATGCATTAAAGATCTTCCTCAGATGAAGAATAGCGACTGTTGGAAAATTGAGGCCTTTTTGTCTTCATTATTGATTCATTGTCAAGTAAAAAAATAATAATAATAATAATAAAAGACTAGTTATTTTGGTTACAGAATTTGTCTGCTCCCTCTCTGTGTCAACCAGTCACGCTCTTTCCAGGTGCCCTGACGTGCTCCATGGCAAACTGTCAGTATGGCTGTGATGTTGTCAAAGGACAGATACGGTGCCAGTGCCCTTCTCCTGGCCTACAGCTGGCTCCTGACGGGAGGACCTGTGTGGGTGAGTTGGGAACTCAAGCATGTTCGTCAGTGGCCCCTGCAGGATGAGAAGAGAAAGTGAAAGGTGATGGGAGTAAGGAAAAGAGGCAGTTACCTACATCAGGCAGTTGGCTGTCCTTAGGAGATAGCACATGTCTCAGGAGAGGACCTCTCTGAATGGATAATGAAAACCTTGTTTCCCTAAAAATGAGGGACAGGAGGAAGCTTCAGGCAGAGGAAACCTCATGTGCAAAGGCTCTGAAGTTTAATAGAGCACAGGATTCAGGGAAAGCAGAAGAGCTCAGTATTTCTAGAATGTTAAGAAGCAATGAGTGATGAAGCTGAATAGGTAGGCAGGGCTAGATTGTACATACTGCACTAAAGAGTTAGATTTGTTTTCCTATAATTTAGGAAGACAGTATAGGATTGTGGTTAAATCTCAGCTTTGATTTCAAACCTAGTGCTGCCATGTCCTTGATATGTAACCCTAGGCAAGAGACTTCCTTTCTTTGAGCTTGAGTCTCCTCATCTTTAAAATGGAAGTAATGTAGGGCGCCTGGGTGGCTCAGTCAGTTAAACATCTGCCTTTGGCTCAGGTCATGATCCTAGGATCCTGGGATCGAGTCCCGCATCAGACTCCCTGCTCAGCGGAGAGCCGCCTTCTCCCACTGCTGCTCCCGCTGCTTGTGCTCTCTCGCTTTCTCTGTCAAATAAATAAATAAAATCTTTAAAAAAAAATGGGAGTAATGCCACATAGAACCATTGTATGCGTTATATATGCAAAGAGCTGAGCAGAGTACCTAGCATATAGTATGTACTCAATGAATAGAGGGAGTCAGTGATTCAAGACAGACTTATTTAGTACTTTCTATATTTCAGGCACTGTGACAACTGCTAGGATATATAGTAGTGGACAAAGCAGAAGGGATTTTGATCCTCACAAAGCTGATACTCTAATGGGGAAGATGGAAAAGAAACAAATATCCAATGAAATTACAAACAATGCTCAGTGTTAATATGAGGTGCTAAGAGGGAAACACAAAGGGTCTTTTTTAGAAAGTAATGGTCAAAGAAGACCTTTCAGTAAGATCTGGACCCCTGGCCGTGTGAAGAATCACCAAACAGGTGGATACGGCGAAGTCACCTCAGTGAGAGAGAGCAGGGGCTGGTCTGTGTGAGGTTTAGAAAGAAAGCAGGCCCATGTGGCTTCGTGCAGACTGAGTATGAGGGGGCGGGGCTTGACATACAACCAGCGAGGTACGTACGAATGACATAGTTAATGCAGGGCACTGGTGGACATCATGAGGAATGAGGGTTTAATTTAAAAAGCAAGTAGAACGATTGAGGAGTTTTAATATTCCAATCTTAGGTTGCAGTAAAACATTTTGACAGTTGAGTGGGAATCCTCTGGAGGGAGTGAGATTGACGGGGAAGAGACCTGTTCAGAGTCTCTTGTCACAGTCTAACCTGGAAGATGGTAGTTAGGGGAGTAGCAGTGGGCGAAGAGATGACGCCTGATTAACTGGGCCTGATGATTTGGGGTTATGGGAATTGTTAAGGATGTTAAGGTTGTTGCTAAGGACACCTCATGTTTCCAGTCGGAACAACTAGCCGGAACAGGTGTGGTCTGTGCAGAGCAATGGTGCTGGGACAGGATGGCTCTGGTGAGGAGGATGCATTGAAATGTGGAGATGGGGAATTTATGTAGCCCGTCGGGGCAACCGGCTGGATAACACTCAGGATGCACCACCCTGTGCCAGGCAGCCATTTGTCGATGTTTGTTTTAAAATCCATTCCATCTGAATATGCTGCTGTTCTTTCTTAGACACTGTCGATTTATGCTTCTAGATGTTGATGAATGTGCTACCGGAAGAGCCTCCTGCCCTCGGTTTAGGCAGTGTGTCAACACTTTTGGGAGTTACATCTGCAAGTGTCACAAAGGCTTTGACCTCATGTACATTGGAGGCAAATACCAATGTCACGGTAATGAACCTCAAGCATCACTTTGTTTTGTTTCTTCCTGGGATGCGGAAAGCTCCCTTACTGGGGTGGTGAGCAGGCAGTTGGTGGCAGGGGAGGGGGCTGGCGGGGCCCTAAACAGAAGCCCATGCAACCATTTGGTAGTTCTGGGTGCACGTGTACTTTGTTTCTTGCGTTCATTTGCTGGTTTTATGTGGACTTTCCAAAAAAATTTTTTTTTGTTTTTGAAACTCTGTATTTCTTTGATGTCATCATACTGCTCTCCCAAATAAACTTCTTCTTTTCCTACTTCGTGATGCAGATATAGATGAATGCTCCCTTGGTCAGTATCAGTGCAGCCGCTTTGCTCGATGTTACAACGTACATGGGTCCTACAAGTGTAAATGTAAAGATGGATACGAGGGTGATGGACTGAACTGTGTGTGTGAGTAATGCTTTGCTGCCGGCTCTGGTTTCTAGCAGGAAATTCAGCATTACAGGAAGGCCGATACTGGGAAAGATGAAGAACAAGATTAATTATCCAAAAAGGATACTTTCTATAGCTAATAATGTTAGTCTTTATTTTCTGTTAACAGGCAGATCACTTGCTTAGCTATTTTTAAAAAATTAAAGACTCAGTAATGCATTCTAATCTTAAAAGCATTCAATTCCTTTGCTAAAATCTCTCAGTATGGCTGGCAAGAAATGATGGAGCTCTCCCTGAGAACTGGATTTTGTTCATAATCAGAAATAAAGGGTTTGGAGGAGCGGAATAAAGATGGAAAAAAAACATAATCAGAAATAAATATTTGTCATAAACGGTACATTATGACAGAGGGGAAAATCCAGTTATATACCACTTTCTTGTTCCTGTTTTGTGCCTCCTAATTCTATTAAAAAATCATTCTGATATTTATTTTCTCTAAATTTAGGACAGTTTTGCTTTTTAAATCCTTACAAGTCCTATTTGGAGTATGGCTATATTAGTAGATAAACATGAAAAAAATAACCTCCAAGACGAAAGTTGAACAAATTAAAGGCCATAATTTAGCATGCATTTCATATGACAATAGATAATTTTTGAAGTTTTGGAGTAAAATATTTACTGAAAATCATGAACCTTAGAATCATGGGAATTAAAGGATTTTTGAAGGGTCATGTAGTCATACCCCAAGCCTGGAGTATATCATTCTAGGAAGATTAAATATTAATTCCTTTTGGTGAAGATAATCACAGAAAAAGATTCCAGAGATAATCATGGTGACCTCTGAAGGTTTTTTTAATTTTTTATTATTTTTTATTAAGCAGTTGTATAAATTAGTAAGGGAGAAAGCAAACACACTTTAAAAATATATAGAACAGTTAGGGGTGCCTTGGTGGCAGAGTCGGTTAAGTGTCCGACTCTTAGTTTCTGCTCATGTCATGATCTTGGGGTCATGAGATCAAGCCCTGTGTCTGGCTCCATGCTCAGCATCAAGTTTGCTTGGGATTCTCTCTCCCTCTCCCTTTGCCCCTCCCACTCGTGCTCTCTTACTCTCTCTCTCACATAAATAAATAAAATCTTAAAAAAAATATGGCATACTTAACATATTTTGCATGAGTTGAATTTATATAGAGTGTGAAAGAGAAAAGTATTAATCTTTAGGTTATTCAAAACCTGATTTTATAATATATGTGTGCCCTAGGGACACTTAACATAGATTCTGAACAAACATTTCTCATATTTTATTTTATTTTTTTATTTTTTATTTTTTTAAAGATTCTATTTATTTATTTGACAGAGAGGAGAGAGATCACAAGTAGGCAGAGAGGCAGGCAAGAGAGAAGGGGAAGCAGGCTCCCTGCTGAGCAGAGAGCCCAATGCGGGGCTCTATCCCAGAACTCTGAGATCATGACCTGAGGTGAAGGCAGAGGCTTTAACTCACTGAGCCACCCAGATGCCCCACATTTCTCATATTTTAAAATCCTTAGAATGTTTCTGCATTTTAAAAATCTCAAGGATTGTTGTCTTTTTCCATATTATACTTGAAAGTCTTTGTGTTGTAAATAATACATATCCATTACAGAAATAACCAATATAATTTTGCATATATCCACAGGATGGATTTGTGTGTCTATGAGTGTATATGTATTTATATATATCATATACATACACACACATAGTTGTTATTTGGAAAACAGCATGACATATAATAGGGGAATATTTTGAATGTGAAAAGTAAGCTTAGTTGGCATGAGATACTCTAATGTGTTTTTCACAATATGATTCCACAACCACAAAACTTTTAGAGAGAGAGAGAGAGATGGTTATACACTAATTTAAATCTTTTGACTCTTTCAGATATTCCAAAAGTCATGATTGAACCTTCAGGTCCAATTCACATACCAAAGGGAAACCGTACCATTTCAAAGGGTGATGGAGGACACAGTAACTGGATTCCTAATGTTGGAGGTACTAGGTGGCCTCTGAAGACACCATATATTCCTCCCGTTATTACCAGCAGGCCCACTTCTAAGCCAACAACAAGACCTGCACCCAGGCCAACACCAGAGCCGACCCCACCCCCATTCACAGAACTCGAAACGTCACCACCTGCAACAAGCCCAGAAAACACAAGTCCCCAGCTGACGCCTGTAGCGCCCGTAGCCACCACCACTCCAAGATGGGTCACAGTTGACAACAGGATACAGACGGATCCTCAGAAACCCAGAGGAGATGTGTTCAGTAAGTCCTAGCAATGTTAGCACATATTTTGGAGGTTTTTCTCCAGTTGGGTTGAGATTATAATCAACATACAGCACCGTCGAAGTTTAAGGAGCACTGCATAATGATTTGCCTTACATATATCGTGAAATACTTACCACAGTATATCTAGTTAACATCCATCATCTCCTACAGGTACAAAAGAAACAAGAACAAAATTTTTCTGTGATGAGATGTTTTAGAATTTACTCTCATGACAGCTTTCATATGAGTCTTGGGAGTAGTGTCAACTATAGTCATAACATTGTACATTATATTCCTGCTACTTAGTGATCTTATAACTGGAGTTGTACCTTTTGACTACTTTCCTCCACTTCTCCCTCCCCCACCCACCACCCTTGGTAGTCACAAATCTGACCATTTTCTGTAAGTCTTTTTTTAAAGAATTTACATATAATATGTGAGATCATATAGTATTTCTCTGACTTACTTCACTTAGCATAATGCCTCAGATGTATCCATGTTATCTCAGATGGCAGAATTTTCTCTCTCTCTCTTTTTTTTAGGGCTGAATTGTGTATATAACCCATTGTGTATTTATACCAGACCTTCTTTATCCACTCGTCCATTAATGGACACCTAGGCTGTTTCCATGTCATGGCTATTGTAAATAATGCTGCAGTAGCCATGGGAGTGGAGATATCTCTTTGACATAATATTTTCATTTTCTTTGGATAAAGACCTAGAAGTGGAGTTTCTGGATCCTGTGGCAGTTCTAGTTTTAATTTCTTGAGGAACTTTCATACTGTTTTCCATGGTGGCTGCACTAATTTACATTCCTACCGACAGGGCATGAAGGTTCTCTTTTCTCCACCTCTTTGCAGCATTTGTTATCTCTTGTCTTTTTGATCATGGCCATTCTAACAGGCACAAGGTGGTATCTCACTGTGGCTTTATGTCCTTAATAATTAGTGATGTTGAGCATCTTTAAATGTGTCTGTTGTCCAACTGTGTGTCCTCTTTGGAAAATGGTCCTCTGCCCATTTATAATCAGATTAGTTGGGGTTTTTTGCTATTGAGTTCTATGAGTTCCCTGTATATTTTAGATATTAGCTTCATATCAGGTATATTGTTTTCAAATACTTTTTCCCATCCATTCCATAGGTTGTCCTTTCATTTTGTCGATGGTGTCTTTTGCCATGCAGAAGATTTTCTGTTGCAGTCCCACTTGTTTTCTTTTTCTTTTTTTTTTTCTTTTTTTTTATTTTAATGCTTGTGCTTTGGGTGTCCTATCCAAAAACTCATTGCCAAGTCCCATGGCAAGGAGTTTTTTCCTATATCTTCTTCTAGGAGTTTCGGGGTTTGAGGTCTTATGGTCAAGTCTTTAATCAATTTTGAGTTGATATGTTTATGTTCTATAAAGGTCTACTTTCATTCTTTTGCTTGTGAATATCCAATTATCCCAGAACGATTTACTGAAAATACTGTCTTTTCTCCATTGAGTATTCTTGGTTCCCATGTCAAATATCAATTGACCATATATGCTTGGGTTTACTTCTGCATTATTGATTTTGTTCCACTGGTCTGTGCACCTATTTTTGTGCGAATACCATACTGTTTTGATGACTGCAGCTTATAGTATAGCTTGAAATCAGGAAGCATGATGCTTCTTGCTTTGTTCTTTCTGAGGATTGCTTTGGCTACTCAGGGTCTTTTGTGTTGGCATTTTTTTAATAAGTTCTTTACAATGGCATTTCCATCATTGGCCATTCCTTGAATAAGAATGAAACATAAAAAGAATTAGCTGTACAAAGTGTAAGTCATAGGGCTTTATTGTTAAATAATATAAAGAACTCTATAAAAGGAAGTCAACTGGGCAAATCACAATGTGTGTAGAAATGAAAGGAATATCACAAAGTCATATGGTAGATCTCATTTCCTATCCAGTGTGAGACTTCTCCTAACATATTTAGATTTATTCAAAAACTCTCAGAGATGGGGAACCTAACTATATCACATCCCATTTAACTTTTAATCTAATTTAAGTGATTTTAATCAGTAAATACTTTTGAGTGTGTTTTAGAATTCTAGGCCTTGTATTAGGCATTGGATTTACAAAGATAAAACAGGTAAGGTATAATCTGGTGGGAAAGAGAGTTGCCCAGAAGATAACTGGGATACTGTGTTAATGAGAGAGATTAGAGCCCCTAATCAGTCTCAAGGCAGAAAGTTTTGGGGTGGGCGGGGGCAAAGAGCTTGAGAAGTGGCAGGTACTAGAGTTCATAGGGACAGCCCACCAAAGGCAGAGATGGAGGAAGTGGGCTCACATAGGCAGTAACCTGCTGGTAAACCTGTCCTTTGTGTTTGCTGTGCCCCGGTGGTTGGATTTAGAGGACTAGAGCTAGATCAGATCAGAGACCCCCAGATTTTCAGTGGGTGAGTGGGCAAAGGATGGCATCACCCATAGAGATAGAGGCTAGAGGTAAAGCAAGTTTTGAAGGAGGACGAGGTTGTTCCCTTATTAGTGGACCAAAATGTGTAATTTTACAATTTGCAAATGCTCCCTGTATTTACCTGTCACATGTCACCTTGCTTACTGTTAGCCACCTTTGCATTCACTCCTCCTGTCTCCTCTTCTTTGCCCACTGTTCCCTGATGGAACCAAGCTTTGCTCCTTCATATTGAATTCTTGTGCAGATTTTTTTTTTAAATAGGCGAAAAGAACACTGATATTTGTGAATTTTTAAAAGAAAAGCTTTTTTTTGCTTGTATGTGACTCTCAAATTTCTCTTCTAGGTTCTTGTCAATTTAAAGAGAGATTGAAATTCTCTAATTCTGATGTAGTTGTAATTGTGTATGTTTTAGGCAATAAATGTATTTTTTAGAGGACTCCAATGGTAGATCTAGTAGTATATATTACATGCACATATGTTTTATTTGAAAATGCATTTTTTAAAGATTTTATTTATTTATTTGGCAGACAGAGTGAGCAAGCACAAGCAGGGGGAGTGGCAGGCACAGGGACAGAGAGAAGCAGTTTCCTCACGGAGCAGGGAGACCGAAGCAGGGCTCAACCCAAGGACCCTGGGATCATGACCTGAGACGAAGGCAGATGCTTAACTAACTGAGCCATGCAGGCGCCCTAAAAATAATAGTTTTGTAATCTTTCTTCTCTTTACCATTCTCCTACCCTCCTTTTTTTTTTTTCCTTTGTTCTTTGTCTCTGTAGTGTTTCTTTCGTACTCTTCTGCTTTGTTTTGTTTTCATCTCTTTGTGATCATACAGTGGGATGTCTGTTCATGGGTGCTTAAGTAAGGGTAGTACTTATATTCTATTGCCTTAAGATAGGGTCATAAAAACTTGGCCACTTAATATAAAAACAGACTGTAACATAGATATCAACATCTTTCTGAGTCTTTTAATATTTTCTCTCTCTCTCTTTTTTTTTTTTAAAGATTTTATTTATTTATTTGACAGAGAGAGACAGCGAGAGAGAGATAGAGAGAGAGGGAACACAAGCAGGGGGAGTGGGAAAGGGAGAAGCAGGGGGAGTGGGAAAGGGAGAAGCAGGCTTCCCACTGAGCAGGGAGCCCGATGTGGGGCTGGAGCCCGATGCAGGGCTTGATCCCAGGACCGTGGGATCATGACCTGAGCCTAAGGCAGCCGCTTAATGACTGAGCCA
>JAQQSY010006141.1:0-11221 GCA_028646535.1 Procyon lotor | reverse complement strand
CTATTAAAGTAAAATTCACTAAATTGAGTTTTGTGGAGACAAAAACATTGCTGTTGTCTTTTAAATTTCATTTCTTTGTAATGCCATTTGTTTTGTCTTTTAAATTCTGACCTGAAAACCTTTTGTTCCCTTGGTTGTTTTATTCTTAAGGTTATACACAAACACTTTTACTTGAAAAGAGTTGAGATCATGGCCCAGTGTGAGGAGTGGATTGCGGACATCCAGCAGTACAGCAGTGATAAGCGGGTAGGCCGAACTATGTCTCACCATGCCGCGGCTCTCAAGGTGAGTAAGCCTTCCTAACAGGAGCCCTGTTGGCGACAGAGCCATAGCCACCATATTTAACTGGTGGTAGGGATGGTACAGGAATCAGAAGCATTCCAAAAAACAACACTTATTTTAAGGTCAGAGGCCTAAATTGCTACCCAAAAATCTATAGAAAAGGCATATTAATTTTGACAGTGAGTTGACACTTCTTAAAGGATGTTGACAGCATGTACTCGGTGAATGTGTTTTTTTATTCTTTTCCCTTTTCTCTTCTGCGGTTTATTTTTCATTCTACCCAAGGTCCCCGCTCCCAGTTCTCCGTACCAGTGAGCCTGGCTCCACTCTCTACTCCCTCATCTTTCCCCTCCAGGCCTTTACTCTCATTTTTACCTGCTCTTGCTATTTGGATGCAGCTAAAATTTAACTTTATGGAAACCTGCCCTGACTTAGATTACTTTGATTTAAACTTCTGTCACACCCTCTGTGTTAAAACACTCACTCACTCAGGGTGCCTGGTTGGCTCAGCAGAAAGCATGTGACTCTTGATTTCGGGGTCGGGAGTTCAAGCCTCACACCGGGTATAGAGTTTACTTTAAAAAAAAAAAAGTTTGGGGGCACCTGGGTGGCTCAGTGAGTAAAAGCCTCTGCTTTCGGCTCAGGTCATGATCTCAGGGTCCTGGGATCAAGCCCCTCATGGTCTCTCTGCTCAGCAGGGAGCCTGCTTCCCCCTCTCTCTCTGCCTGCCTCTCTGCCTACTTGTGATCTCTCTCCTCTCTGTCAAATAAATAAATCTTTAAAAAAAAAAAGTTTAAAACTTTATTTTTTAGGGTGCCTGGGTGGCTCAGTTGGTTAAGCAACTGCCTTCAGCTCAGGTCATGATCCCGGAGTCCTGGGATCGAGTCCCACATCAGGCTCCCAGCTCCACGGGAAGTCTGCTTCTCCCTCTGACCTTCTCCCCTCTCATGCTCTCTCTGTCTCTATCTCAAATAAATAAATAAAATCTTTAAAAAAAAAAAAAACTTTATTTTTTAATAGTTAAAGGAAAAGAAAAACCTCTCATTTTACTGGTCTAAATGTTTGTCTTTTTGGGGCACCAGGATGGCTTAGTCAGTTAAGCATCTGCCTTCGGCTCAGTTGGTGATCCCAGGGTTCTGGGATTGAGTCCCTTGTCGGGTTCCCTGCTTGGTAGGGAGCCTGCCTCTCCCTCTCCTTCTGCCCTCCACTCATGCTCTCTCTCGCTCTCTCAAATAAATGAATAAAATCTTAAAAAAAAAAAAAAGTTTGTCTTTTCTACCACATTTGTAGACCACCCTAGTCCCTCTTCCCACACTCTTTAATTCTTTTAGTGTATTTTTTTCTTCACCCTTCTAAATGGTTATATACTGAAGGCTTACGTTTTGGCCCCCACAGCCATTTTACTCTCTTTTTCTCTCAGTTGTGTCTATACCCTTAACTTTGGCTATTTATTATCTTTCTCTTTTTTTTAAGTGTAGTTGACATAAAATTTTATATTCGCTTTAGATGTATGACGTGATTCCACATTTATATGCATCACAAGTGATCATGATAAGTCTACCTCTTTGCTTTAAAGGCTGTTTACTCTTTTGTTTTTAAGATTTTATTTATTTGACAGAGAGAAACACAGCGAGAGAGGGAACACAAGCAGAGGGAATGGTAGCGGGAGAAGCAAGCTTCCTGCTGAGCAAGGAGCCTGATGCGGGGCTCGATCCCAGGACCCCGGGATCATGACCTGAGCTGAAGGCAGATGCCCAACAACTGAGCCACCCAGGCGCCCCTACTCTTTTTTTTTTTTTTTTAAGATTTTATTTTTTTAAGCAATCTGCATACACAGTATGGGGCTTGAACTCACAACTCTGAGATCAAGAGTTACATGCTTTTATCAACTGAGCCAGCCAAGTGCCTCAGGGCCATTTTCTCTTTAAAAGTAACTTTTCTGGGGTGGCTGGGTGGCTCAGTCGATAAGCATCTGCCTTTGGCTCAGGTCATGATCCCATGGTTCTGGGACCAAGCCCTGCATCGGGCTCCCTGCAGCATCAGCCTGCTTCTCCCTCTTCCATTCCCCTACTTGTGTTCCCTCTTTCGCTGTGTCTCTGTCTGACAAATAAATAAATAAAATCTTTTTAAAATAAATAAATAAAAGCAACTTCTCCAACTATTGCCTGGCTTTCACTTTCTCAAAATTCTATTATGGCATTTTTACTTGGATGCTCTGTCATTAAAATGAAGGGCTAAAATTAGAACTTCTCTTCCCTCCAGTCAAGTTTTCTTTTTTTTTTTTTTTATTGAGATATAGTTGACATAATGTGTACAACATGTTGACTTGATGCATTTTACATATTGTAATAAGATTACCATTGTAGCCATAGCACCATTATCACATTGTATGATACCAGTTTCTTTTTGTGGTCAGCACAGTTAGGATCTAGACTGGTACCAAATTTGATTATAATATGATACTGTTGTCTGTGTTCACTGCTCTGCACTTAGATCTCTAGGATCTATTTGTTGGCTAGTTGCAAGTTTGTATCCTTCAACAACATCTCTTCTATTTTTCCACCCCCTCTACCCCTGCTAGCTAGCATTTTACTCTCATTTTTTAATTTGGCTTTTTAAATTTTCTTTATTTTAATTCCAGTGTAGTTAACATACAGTGTTATATTAGTTTCAGTTGTACAAATAGTGATTCAGCAGTTCCATATATTACTCGGGGCTCATCATAAGTGTGTTCTTAATCCCCTGTCCCCTCACCCACCTCCCCTCCCGTTACTGTTTGTTCTCTGTAGTTAAGAGTCTTTTTTTGCTTTGTCTGTCTCTCTCTTTTGTTTCCATTGTTTGTTTTCTTTCTTCAATTACACATACCAATCAGTGAACTCATACGGTATTTGTCTTTCTCTGACTGGCTTCTTTTGCTTAGCACTGTACTCTCTAGCTCTATCCCTTGTTGTAAATGGCAAGATTTCATTCTTTCTTGTGCCTGAATAATGTGTATATGCCACATCTTCTTTACTAATCTATTGGTGGACACTTGGCCTGCTTGGCTCTTTTAAATAATGCTGCAGTAAACATAGGGGTGCATATATCCATTTGAAATTAGTGTTTTCACATTGGAAGGGTAAATACCCAATGTAGGGTGATTACTGGATCATGGGTTCTATTTTTAATTTCTTGAGAAACCTTCGTACTGTTTTCCACAGTGGCAGCACCAGTTTGCGTTCCCACCAACAGTGCATGAGGGTTCCTTTTTCTCCACATCCTCACTGCGGCACTGGTTACTTCTTTTTTTATTTTAGCCCTTCTGACAGATGTGAGGTGATATCTCATTGTAGTTTTGATTTGAATTTCCCTGACGATGAGTGATGTTGAACGTCTTTTCATGTGTCTGTTGGCCATCTGTCTCTGGAGAAACGTCTGTTCATGTTTTCTACCCGTTTTTGGTTTTTGGATTATTTGTTTGTTGTTGGGTTATATATGGTCTTTATATTTTTTGGATACTAACCCTTTATTGGATATGTCATTTGCAAATGTCTTCTCCCATTCAACAGGCTTTTTCAGTTGTGTTGGTTGCTTTTCTGTGTGGAAGCTGTATGTTTGTTTACTTGTTTATTTTACAGAGAGAGAGGGAGAGAATAAATCCTAAGCAGGCTCCTCACCCAGCACAAAGCCCAACACAGGGCTTGATCTCACAACTTGAGGTCATGACCTGAATTGAAATCAAGAGTCAGACATTTAACTGATTGAGCTGCCCAGGTGCCCCATATTTTTCATTTCAGATCATTTTTCTCTGTCTTAAAATCTTCAGATATTATTCATCTCCTCCTTCCTTTAGTATATTTGGCCAATACTAGGTCTTTTTTTTTTTTTTTTTTAAGATTTTATTTATTTATTTGGCAGAGAGAAATCACAATTAGGCAGAGAGGCAGGCGGAGAGGGGGGGAGGGGAAGCAGGCTCCCTGCTGAGCCGAGAGCCTGATGCCAGGGCTCTATCCCAGGACCCTGAGACCATGACCTGAGCCGAAGGCAGAGGCTTTAACCCACTGAGCCACCCAGGTGCCCCTCAATACTAGGCCTTAACAGTGCTGCCTTCAGGGGGATGTGGCCTCCCCTCTCCATTGTTTTCTGTTTGGTTCCCACAGCTTAGTGTGTTTGAGCAGCGTCCTTGGACTTAGTTCTCCACTTCTGGTTCTTGCTGGAGTCCCTCACCAGTTGATCTTCCCCAAACCTGTGTTTAGATCTCTTTCTGTGAAACAAGACCTTAGGGATGAAAGTCCACTCTCCTTTGGCTTTGTTATGTCAGTTGGTGTCTTGCTTATATCTCAAATTCTTTTATTCTGTTATTTCTGTGTTGCTCTGGCCTGAAAATCTCTACCCCTGAATCAGCCCAAACTTGTATCATTTCAACTGTACTTCTGCTGCTGAGTGCTGCTTGAGAAAAGTATGCAGGACTTAGCTTAATGATTCAACAATAAGGACCTAGGATCCCACCTCAGCTAAGCTCTTACAATCATCAAATTTTTCTTTCTCCTTCCTTAGTTAATGTTTTCTCCTGTTGTCCACAGTGGAAGGTAAATTGGGGCTAGAGAAATTACCAGTGTGTTAATACATTTTGAAACCTTACAAATGGCTACAAGTGTGTAGTTGTAGTTGTTATTATCTTGTTTATAGGTCTTAGACCTCTAACCCAAATTTAGGCTCTGAAAGGTCAGAGGTTTTTTATCTTCCTTATTCTACTTACTGCTTTTATATTGCCATTATTGGACACAATGTCTCATATAAAAATTGTTATGTAAATGTTGGCTAGTTAATTTTCAAAGTTGGGTATTGACAACAACAAATTTTCAAAGCCCTGGTGTAATACTTGAGGTCATTTCTCTCCCAGTAGAAAATTACAAACCAGGGTGCCTGGGTGGCTCAGTGGGTTAAAGCCTCTCCCTTGGGCTCAGGTCGTGATCTCAGGGTCTTGGGATTGAGCCCCACGTCAGGCTCTCTGCTCAGTGGGGAGCCTGCTTCCCCCTCCTCTCTCTGCCTGCCTCTCTGCCGGCTTGTAATCTCTCTTCTCTGTCGAATAAACAAATAAAATCTTTTAGAAAAAAAAAAGAAAAGGAAATTACAAACCAAAACTTTATATTTGTAGACAGTTATCCCTTCTCTGTTAACATCTCTATATCCTTCTCTAAATATGTAATGTATTATAGAATGCAAAATTTTATAATCTCTCTGATTCTTCTTTTTCACTTGCTTAAATTAGAAAAAAAGTAGGGGGCACCCAGGTGGTCCATTGATCTCAGCTCAGGTCTTGATCTCCCAGTCGTGAGTTTGAGCCCTGCGTTGGGCTGCACACTGGGCATGGAGCCTACTTACACAAAAAAATTGGATGATAAAATTGTCTCTAAGGTTTTTTCTGAGCATTAAGTGAGACATTTAGAGTGAAACATTTTGCAGATGTTCTACACAAGACCTGGTACCTGATGAATACTTGTTTGCATTCATTAAAATAATTGTGGGTTTATTTTTATTTATGGAATTTCTATCAAAAATATTTAGCCAGAGACAAGATGTATTATAAGTGAAGAGGTTAATTTCTTTAAAAGAATATCTACCATACATGAATGGTATCTTATAAATCATCAGTAATGCTGGGGGCATGGGTAGGGTCAGTGCACACGCTACTTAGCTTTTCAGCAACATCAGTTTTTTTACCCATTTTGTTCACTGCTTCTTACAGTAGCTAACATGAGGAAGGTGTTCAATAAATATTTGTAGGCCTGGGTGGCTCAGTCATTAAGCGTCTGTCTTCGGCTCAGGTGTCGATCTGAGATTCTGGGATTGAGCCCCGCATCGGCTCTCTGCTCAGGTGGAAGCCTGCTCCTCCCTCTCCCACTCCTCCTGCTTGTGTTCCCCCCTCACTACTTCTCTGTCAAATCAATAAATAAAATCTTGTTTTAAAAAATGAATAAACAGGGGCGTCTGGGTGGCTCAGTGGGTTAAAGCCTCTGCCTTCGGCTCAGGTCATGATCTCAGGGACCTGGGTTCGAGCCCCACATCGGGCTCTCTACTCAGCAGGGAGCCTGCTTCCCCCTCTCTCTCTGCCTGCCTCTCTGCCTACTCGTGATCTCTCTCTCTCTCTCTCCCTCTCTCTCTCTGTCAAATAAATAAATAAAATGTTTTTTTTTTTTAAATTGAATAAACATAAATAAATATTTGTAGGCCTAATGCTTGGGATTTTTTTTTAAATTCAGTTCCTCCCTCATAAGATGTTATGTTAGAATATTGGGGTTTGTGATTCTTATGTTGCTTATTTCCCCCTCTGTAGCGTCACACCGCTCAGCTCCGGGAAGAGCTGCTAAAACTCCCCTGTCCCGAAGGCTTGGACCCTGATGCCGATGAGGCCTCGGAGGTGTGCAGTGCCGCCGCGGGTGCTGAGGAGACTCTGATGCACGATCAGGTCAAGCCCAGCGGCAGTAAAGAACTCCCCAGTGACTTCAAATTATGAGCTGCATTGACATGGACTTCATAGACACAAAGGCTTTGAAGCACAAGCCAAATATGTCAATATTTGTACGTAAGAAACTAATTATGTAATAGTTATTGAAACTGAAACTATACTATGCCCTTAAGGAGATCCAGTTTAATTCAAGGTGATCTTTTATTTACCTGTACAAGAGTGTAAACTTTTTTGTGCTTTTATTTTTCAATTGTGAGAACCACTGATTGGTATGTTCAACAAATTTGTGTATACAAAGAAATGGATAAATCACTGATATATAAGGGAAACTACCTTAGGAAAGAATGTTTACTGAATGTTTATTTTATTTTATTTTTTTTTTTACTGTAGAGTGAGGGGTTGTTAACAAAGATATATATTGGTCATTCTTACAACTACTATTTAAAGTCAGCAACTTTTCACTGAATTTGATAGGTTTTATGTTTGGCCATATCTTCATGCTCATCTTTGATTTCTGAAGACCTCCTACATACACTTAAATAAAAGTTAAATGGACATACTCCCTCTTTTTTGATTTACTGGTACATTTTTTTAAATGATAAATATGCCATAAAATGCATTATAGCTGGAGACTTGCACTTGTATGGATGAATTTATTACATTCAACGTATTTAATTTTATGCCTTCTAATTCTAAGATGCAGAAAAATAAATGAACATGATTTTATTCTATGCCAACATTTGGGCCTGTGAATGTATCCGTTATTTGAATTTAAGTATATGAGAAGGAACGGTCAATTTGAAAAGTCACTCTAAACTGATTTTTTCCTCAAGGGCTCCTTTTTTCCTGGACTCTGGTTTTACTACTAAAGTCACATGTATGTATGGAAACACTGAGGCTCTGTAGAGCAGAGAGGAGACCTCTCTGGTGCTGTTACAGTACGTTCTGTACCTGCCGTATGGGCTCATTTTCATGCGAATTCTTCTTAGAGCCAAATAAAGACTTAGGTGTATTAGTATGTCTTGTTTCTAAAACAGTTTGCCATGGTGTGAAATGCTATTTCTACAAAGAATTGGACACTTTCAAGACCTAAGCATGGGAAAGGAAAGGACATTTTTCAAAGACCAGTTATCACGAAGGAAAAGCTAAGGTGATTTTTGCCAGTATTTATATAAAACGAGCTGGTGTTTGGGAACTGTGAATCTGGAGCTGACCGGAAGGAGAAGCTGTATTCTTCTCTGAAGAAAAGGGGAAACGAGGGAGCATGTTACTGCCTGATGTACAAGGTATAGTGGTCCCCGAACACGGATGAAGGGGGCACATGAAAAGTTCCAACATGTACTGTTAGGTGCAGTGGATGGTAAGCTCTATACACCCAAGAATGACAAAATAGAGTCAATTGATGAGAATGAAGAGTCAATTAGATGTCATACACGTACACATGCTTGCTAAAATCTACGTATAAAATGATCAGCAATAAGAAGTAAAAGGACAGTCATTGGTCCTCTAGGCTTTTCCTTTTTTGTCCATCAGGGTCCTGTCAGGGATGGATGATAAAAGCTACTAAGTGTATCAAGTGTATTGCTTGCCTCCACCTTGGGATTCCTCCCCCCGCCAGCCCTATCTATCTATCTGTCTATCGATCGATCGATCTATCGATCTATCTAACATAAAATGTATTATATCTTTTTATTACCTATCTAACATATAATGTACTATTTTCCCCAGGTCTGCAATTCTCTGTGATTCATCAATCTGACACAATTCACAGCACTCACCATAGCACATACCCTCCCCAATGTCCATAACCCAGCAGCCACCCTGTCCATCCTCCCCTCCCCACCAGCAACCCTCAGGGATTTTAGTTTTATTCATCTAAATAAGTTTGGGTAATTTGCTCCAATTCACACCACTAGTCTTCAGAGAGCTTTATAAGAGGAAAGTAACAATACCAGTACCATAAAGTCCAGTTCATGTTTTTAAAAAACCAAGACCTAGGGGCACCTGGGTGGCTCAGTCAGCTCAGATCTACCTTCAGCTCAGGTCATGATCCCAGGGTCCTGGGACCGAGCCCCACATCAGGCTCTCTGCTCAGCAGGGAGCCTGCTTCTCTCTCTCCCTTTGCCTGCCATTCCCCCTGTTTATGCTCTCTCTGTCAAATAAAATCTTAAAAAAAAAAAAAAAACAAGACCCAAAGTCTAGATTTGAGACTGATCACTCTAAGACGGTTCCATCTAGGATCCTGAGTTTGAGAACTCTCTTTGGTGTAGGTATAGGTTCCTGCACTTGAGAGTTGAATGACAGATATGGAAATAAAACGTCAGTACAATTGAGAAGTTCTCTGATAGAGTTTACAGGGCACTATTGGGAACACTGGGGAGGAACAACTTAGCTCAGGCAAAATGCTAGTGGGCATTGAGGGGATGTGGTCAAGAAAGGCTTCCTCAAGGAAGATATCCTGAGTCTTAAAGGATGAGGATAAAAGAGCTAGCCAGGCAGGGGCAACTGGTGGCTCAGTTGGTTGTGTCCGACTCTTGATTCTGTTTAGGTCATGAGACCAAGGCCTGTGTGGGGCTCTGCACTCAGCATAGAGTCTGCTTGAGATTCTCTCTCTTCCTCTGCCTCTCCCCCCAACTCCCATGCTCAAAAATAAGAATCTTTTTAAAAAAAGAAGTTAGCCAGGCAGAAAGAAGTTATTATAGACACAAGAGAGCAAGGGGGAAACTCAATAGCATATTGGATTGTAAGAGAAACGACGATAGTCAAATGCAATGTAGGCTGTAATATTAGAAAGATAGGAGGGCTTGGATCACGGAAGGCTCTCTTGTTAAGAAGCTTTAACATCCTGTGGGTGATGGAGGTTAGGGCAGCAACCTGGTCCTACTCTGTTTCAGGAAGATGATGATTCTGCCAGCTGTGGGGAGGCAAGGAGATGGGTTAAGAGCCCACTGGAACCCAGGTGGTAGGTCATCAACTAGGACAAACAAAGGTAGAGAAGAAGAGTTGGGAAATACCTATTTTTTGGTATAAGAATAACCAGCATGTTTACTGGCTGAGGTACCTGGGGCGGGAGACGGGGTGTGGCAGGGAGATGGGGAGGGTAAGCATGAAGGCCTTGGAAAAGGATGGAACAAAGACAGTAAAGACAATTGGTCTAGTCGTAAAATTACCAACTATGAAGTCTTCCAGGATAAAAATAAACTGCTTAGATATCACTGTAACATTAAGGCCAATATTGTCAAAGCCCAACAAATGTAGAAAAGCACTATAAAATTTTTTTGATGTCCTATAGTTTGGTTTATACAGGATGAGATGGGTGAGATGTTCTAGTTAGTGTGCCTTAAACTGGTGAAGAGTGAAGGTTCTTGGTTGCGCCTCCTTTCCATTAGAGAAGCACACTTTGGACAATACAGTAAAAAGTTTGCACCTTGTCACACTGCTTCCTCTCACCTTCTGTACTTAGACCATTGCCAACTGGGAGCCATCTGGACCACGACCTGAGGAGCACTGTGCTCAGCAGCTCAAGTGAGGCTGGGCCCCTGGCTGGGCAGTACTCACTGGCCATTTATCCCTTAAACTAAAGCTGGTGATTTGAGTCAATAAATTTCTACAGTTGAATTTTTTTTTTAATCAAGCAATATGCACACTTAAAGTTAGTACTCTGGCATGACCTTGTGTAGGTGCTGGAATAATATTTTGCTGAAACATAAGCCTTGAATCTTGGGAGGTATGAGACTGGTTAGAAAGGTTCCAAGATGGAAACAGACATGCCCACTGGGTCAACTGAGACGTGGGTATAAAGCCAGTTGCAGACCTTGCAGGGAGCTAGATAGAGTAGGCAGCTGGGGTACCAGAGGACTGGTGCTTTAAGCTTGGCTCAAGCTGCTCCACGGATTCCATAGTCTTGGGCAAGGTGGTCAAAGCATGGAAGGGCTTTGGCTTCATCTGGTTTCATAATACTGTGAAGTTAAAAAATATATATATATATATGTGTGTGTGTGTGTGTGGTGCGTGTGTATATATATATGTGTATATATATATATATATATATATATTTAAGATTTATTTATTTATTTTAGAGAGCATAAGCTGGGGGGAGGGACAGAGAATCTCAAGAAAACTCCCTGCTGAGCATGGAACCTGATTCAGGGCTTGATCTCATGACCCTGAGATCCTGACCTGAGCTCAAGTCAAGAATTGGATGTTTGACTGACTGAGCCACCCAGGCATCTTTATCTTTGTAAAGATAAAACATTATAATCACTTTTCCTTACATATGTTAGCTGCAATTTTTTTGCTGTTGTTTCTTCCTTGGTTATTTTGATCACCCCTTCATAGATCACAATTTTTATATTTTCTAACTATTGAATAGGAATACCATTCATTATTTCTTCCAGCATGGTTGATTAATATTTGTTTTTTATTATTGACGGTAGGGATGCATAACCCTAACCCTAACCTCACCCACAGATATATACACTGTAGTATTCC